>RJWM01019385.1:5916-39275 GCA_004363535.1 Dasyprocta punctata
TGCCCAGTGGCAGGGGTAAGTCATGAATTTGCTGAGAACATAACCCGTTGTAAAATGGAACTGAAATGCCACATCAAAACAACATTGGTTGTTCTTATGTGGAAAAAATAAATAAACCTTTTCTTCTTTGTTTTTCCTATGTTACTTCAGCTTAGTAAACCATTTAAAATTAAAAAAAAAAAAAAAAAAGAAAAGAAAACAAATCAGCCTTGAAGTCTGTAGCTCCAAACGGGTCATGGTACATGGCCACACGTAGTGTCTGGCCCCTGAATCGTTAGCCATGGCCAACAGCATCCCGCTCTTCCAGCGTGGGCTAACTGGTCTACCTTCCCAGGGTCCCAGTTTCCAGGGCTGCAGTCTCCAGCCACCAGCTGCCTCCAACGCCGCCCGGCCTGGCGCTCCTTCAGGGTTTATGCTCTGGGCCGTGTTCTGTGTGTCCCTGCCTAGAAACACAGTCGCAAAACTTCTCTGACCTCTTCCTGGCCACCTCCCGCAGCACCTGAAGCCTTTCCCTGAGTGTCTCTAGCTTTTCCTCTAGTTCTCTGCTTTCAAAAGAAATCCCTCTGAAGTGCTTTTGTAATTGGTCACTTTATATATAGTGCTTGTGTAATTCTCTGCACAGCCATGTGCTGGCATATACTAAGATAACAGTCATACCACCTGCCACACAACCGTTGGTGCTTCTCAGTATTGTATCCAAATCCTCAGGACTGGCAATCGACTCCTGCTAACTAGGGTAAGTTTAGTACCAGGCATAGGGTGAGGATAAACCACTACCATGGGCTTTAGTCGCCCAGCTACTCCAGCTCCTGTGGTGTCGTTGGGGGAAGGGGGGCCACACAGCGTGAGTTCCCTGGTTGGTTCTGATGACCCACTGCAGGCGTAGCATCAGTCTCAGCATCACCTTTTACACTGCTTCATTGAGACAGCCTGTGTGTCTTTACAGCAACAAAAATAAATCCTAGCTATTGCCACAGATGTGCCAGGGTTTAAGGAGTAAAAATGAGAATACCCACCTAAGCCTTGCTCCTCAGGTGCAGGCCCGTAGACGCACAGTGAGTGCTTCTTTACAGGTGTGGAGAATAGTCCTGCCGCCTCTCCTCCCCTGAAAGTGTGTGGATCGCAGAAAGGTCAGTTTCAGTTGCTAAGAAGTTCGCCTCACAGAGCTATGGCCTTGGGGACCTCACCACTCCCCGGGATGAGGAACTGGGGATTCTGACGCACATCTGAGAGAGACTTGCTAGTGCTTTATAAAGAACATAAAAAGTGTTCATAGCGATTGCAGTCATTGTTTTGCAGCAGTGTTTGCATATAAAATGGTGTTAATGGTGCTTAAAAACTGTTTATTGGCTTTTACTCTTAAGTACGTTAAACTTTTCCCTTATTTACACTGTAAATTTGCTGAGCTAGCCCTTTCCAAATAGAAACGACCATTCCCTGTGCCATTACTGCCACCACACACAGACACCACCTCCTAATGTCTCAGCGGCTCCTGCTTGTAATTAACTCCACGCAGAAGGCACGCACCAAATCTCTAGCTAACAAGGCAGCCCCTGGCAGCTGCTCCGCATCCTGGGGGCTGACAGTGGAAGAGAAGAGCCAGAAGCTGCGGGAACTTCCCAGGCAGATTTCCTGCATCCTCTCTTCTATCATTCATTCAACAAATGCATATTGATTTCCAGAAGTATTTACTGAGTGCCTGTGATGCACCAGACACTTGTCTGTGTCAGAAAGAGCAGGGAACAAAAATGGTGGGATGCTCTGCAGGTTGGTAGAAAGCTTTGCAGGGAGAGTGCATCCCTGCAGAGGAAACAGAATCAGTCCCTAAGAGAATGGTGCGTTCTGTGTGTTGAAAGGAAACACATGCACCAGAGAAAATAGAGCAGGGAGGGAGACGGTCTGAGCGCAAGTTTGAGGAGCTTAGATTGTGGTCCCGGAAGGCCTCTAGCCAGGACACCACACAGGACAGGACTGAAAGCCGGGAGGAAGTGGCCCTGAGGGAGCGGTGTGCCTGCTCTAGTGTGGGTGGACAGCCAGGGGCCAGTGCTAGAGCAGAGAGAGGGTAGAGTGATGGGGATGCAGGGACACCCGGGTGTCTGCCCTCATGAACTTGCCGGCCCCAGGGTGGCAGTGGGGGACATTAGCAATCAGGATGAGCCAAGTGATTATAGCTGATACACAAGGCAGCCTGCTGGAGTGGAGGGCACCACGAGAGACGTACGGTGCTGTGGTGTGTTACCGTGCCCAGGACGGTCGGGAAGGCCTCCCTGAAGGGGCAGCAGGAAGCAGGTATGGCGGGGAGGGGGACTCCAGGAGCGAGGTGCTGCTTCTCACAGCAGAGGGTGAAGGTGAGAGATGAGCAGGAGGGGGGCCCCTGGGAGCGGGTATCAGGCAAGGAAGGAAAATTCAGACACCAGGGCCTTCGCCCTCTGGAACACAGGAAGAACTTGAGTCTTCATTATGGAGTAGAAATGGACCAGAAAAGAGCACTGATTGAGAAATGCTCAGTAGCCCAGAGAAGAAAAAGCAACACTGTGGGCCAAAGAGAAGACACACATTCAAGAGAAGAGAAGATACGAATTCAAAAGAAGACCAAGCTGAAAAGTGGCTAGGATTTGGAGGAAGGCAGATGAAGGAGTCAGGGATGAGCTCATGTTTCTAGCTTTCAGGAAGGTGGGTGATGCCTTATTCTCTCATTGCTGAGGCAAAATAGCTGGTACCCGAAGTTGAGGAAAGGTTTACTTAGCTTACAGTTTGCAGTGGTGTCAGTCCATAATCGACTGGCACCAAGGCAGGGAGGCTGGGCAGAGAACAGTTCATGGTGCCTGCAAGGCAGCAGAAGCAACAAGAAAGACAAGTCTGTGTCCCTCATGTTGCATGCAGGCTACCTGCCCTAGAGCAGGTGTAGCACTCACACCCTTAACCCCAGCCAGACCTGGGCCAAAACAGTCAGTGGACTGATTCACTAATCACACACCCTTAACCCAGCATCACACACTGTAGATTCAGCCACCACCGAAAGAGCCCGATGACTCCCTGAGGCTTTGGGGGAACCTCTAGACACAAAGCATAACAGGTGGATGGACAGATGGATGAGTAGATGGAAGGGGTAGGTAAGTGCCCATTTACTCCAGTGGGCAGCACCAGAAGAGAAGCTCAGGGCTGGGCTTGAGGTTGGCAGCAGCTTGGGAGCTGATCAGTTTCACTGGGGCCATCTGGAAACATCCAGATGCGCTTCTCACAGTCGGTCGTGTAGACTGCACCAGGGCCGTGAGAGAGGGGCCCGGTTCTAGATGTGAGGCAGTGAGCCAGGGCCAGGTGGGGGGCGATCAAAGCCATTGGCAGGAGGAGATTGTCCAGGAGCAGAGAGGAGAGCCCACGTCCAGCCCGGAGAGGCCGAGACTGAGCCCCGGACTGAGGATGAGCCAGCAGGGAAACCTTTGGCATTAAATCCAGGTGGACACAAGAAAGGAGGAACAGGCTGCCAGGAGACGCTTAGAAGGCAGAGGGTAAAATCGAGAAAAATCAAGCAAACCAAGAGTCAGGGATCCGTGCCAGGATTTTTCAGAGTAGAGTCAGGGTCCCTAACCGAGGGACCAGGTAAACAAGGAGCCAGGAACGAGGCCAGGCACACGGGAGCCGAGGCAAGAGCGGAGCTCCCTACAGAGCCGCACCCCCGCCGTTAGGCTGCAGTGCCCTCTGCTTCCTGCTCCGCGTCCACGTGGCCGAGCTTTACCCAGGGGGACAAGCAGGGTCAGAAGCCACGGGCTACGACCCAGGCCCTCCTGAAGGCCACGCTCGCGTCAGCTTCTTCACGTTGGCGCCTTGAACCAACCACAGCGGCACCCTTGACGACGGGTCACCTGCAAACTCTTCTTTGCAGGAATCAGTGGTAATTAAAATTAATTTTGAGTCTTCTCTCAGAGGCCAAATGCTGCCTAGATCATTGTGATTCCAATTTACCTTAAATATGTCACCAGTATCAAGCAGAGAAGGAGAATTGGTTGGGGGTGAAAGATTACCAATGGCATTCTCCATGTCTGCTGCTGGGGGAGTAGCTAATCACACACTAGTTGAAATTCCAAAGCCATTACCACTAACATGTTTAATATGAAAGTGCGAAAATGTAATGTTACTTAATGAAAAGGCCATAAGTACCATGTTTTAGGGACCTAGGGCATTGAAACCTATTTTATTTTTATTATTGTTTTCCTAGTTACCCAACAGTTTTCTGAAGTTTTTTTTTTTTTCGTTGACACATAGTAATTATGCGTGTGCTATGGGGTACAGTGTGATAATTTGATACTTGTCTACCGTGTATAATGGTCAGATTGGGAAAATTAGCATTTCCTTTTCCTTAGGCATTTACCATTTATTTCTGTTGGGAAACTTCAGTCTCCTTTCTTCTAATTCTTAATAAGATAGATAATAAGTTTCTGTGAACTACAGTCACCCTACTATGTTACAGACATCAGAAGTAGCTCTACCTAACTACATGCTTCTTGGTACCTGTTAGCTAACAGCCTCTCTCCCCTGCCTTCCAGCCCTGCTTTATCTTACACAACCCACCTCCAATCCTCCATCCATACATAATACATGCTACCTACCTGCGTGCATACATATGTGCAGAAAAACCTCAACATGTGATGATTTTCAGCACTAACTGGTATGTGTTGTGCCCATGTCCTTATGTGCCAGTATCTACCCCCAAACTACCAGTTTTGCCATACTCCATCTAGTAATGGTTTTTAAAAGCTATGAGACGAATAGCAAGTAGTCTTTTATGCGGATTGAGTTTGCCAGAGGAGCAAAGATCATTATGTTTTGGGATGAAGGAGCACTGAGTTGTGATTATGACAAAGGTCACGTGGATTTTGATCATATCCTAGTCAAGCATGGCAAATAGGCTATTTTCTTCAATTATAAAAGCAATTCATATGCATTAAAGAAAATTTATACAGTAAAGAAAGGGAGGGAAATTGCCCAGAGTCTCACTATCTAAATCTAAACCCTGCTAGGCCAGGCGTGATGGTGCACACCTATAATCCCAGTACTTGGGCGGCAGGAAAACGAGTGTGAGTGTGAGACCAGCCTGGGCTGCACAGTGAGTTCAAGGCCAGCTTGAATTACACAGCAAGACCCTGTCTCAGAAAGGAGAGGTGAGGGGAGGGGAGGGGCGAGGAGGGAAGGGAAGGGAAGGAAAGGAAAATTTAAACCCTGCAAACATTGGTTTCTGATTCATCCTAATAATTTTTTCTATGCCTGAAGTTACTGACTTTATTTTTCTTAATTTTTTATTTTGATGGCATTTTTTTAGATGAAAAATACATTTGTGAGTTTTTTCTGCTATAAAAATGATATAAACCACAGACAGTTGAAATAGCTCATAAAATCATAAAGATGAAAATAAAAATTGCTCTAAATTTTGCCCCTAGCAGAAATACCATCCTTCCAGCTGCGTGACTGGGCACAGCCCTCCTAAGCAGTCAGCCCTTCCTCCAGAGAGGGCTCCAGGACCCCAGATACCAAAATCATAGATGCCCACATCCTTCGTATGCAGCGGCAGAGGATCAGCATATAACCTGCCTCTTCCTGCAGACACTTTAAATCATCTCCCAATACTTGCACCTAATATAGTACAAGTGCTATGCACATCACTGTTACGCTGTCTTGTTTAGGGAATAATGACAGCAACAAATTTTTTCCCAAATAGTTCCAATTTGCAGTTGGTTGACTGGCTATGGAGCCCACGCAAAGGCGGGCCGACCGTCCGTGGGTACACAGGCTTGCGTCATGTGAAGGACTCTTGCTAGGTGTGCGGCGTTGTGACCCAGTCTTCCTCACTCTGTCCCGTGTCACAGAAGCCTTGCCAGGTGAAGCCACAGTTTCCGGTTAAAGGATTGTCCCAGGGCCCCTGCTTGTTGGTTAGTTCCGGCTGACACCCTTGAGTGTTTAGAGCCGGTGGTGAAAAACAGAAGTGTGCTTTGGAGACGCATCTTTCAGCATGGTTCCACTGGAGAGAAAATGGCGAGGGACACAGACGAAACGGGCCAGATGGAAAGTTAAGCCCTGAACAGCGGCAGCAGTGAGGAGGCGGCGGTCACAACCGCCTTTTACTCACCTGCGGCTGCGTCCCGACCTTTGTAATGCGTTACCTACATCTCACTGCATTCACACGCCAAGTGGAAAACGCGGGCGCCTTCCTGTTCCCCTTCTGCAGCAGGGGAAACCACTGGCTCAGAGTCACACGACCAGGTCAGGGCAGAGCGAGCTTCTCCAGGGCCAGGGGTGCTGGCTCGCACTGCACACCATCAGCAGGGGAGTCACGACGTGGCGGGAGCGGGCGCCCTTCGGTCTGTGTCCACACTTCTTCCTGCTTCCCCTTTGAAGTCAGCGCTTCTCTCCCTGCAAAGATCAGCTGTGCCAGGTGATGGCTCTGCCGTCTCCGCGGTTCCCCAGGCAAGCGCCTTGGCTTTTGGCGCTTTGAAGATCCTACTGAGAAACTTCTGGAGTTCGGCCTTTCCCTCACATGAGAGGGCGATGGCTTTTTGATGGGAACTAACTGCATTTGCTGCTGTGGCTGATTTCGCTTGATCTTCCTGGCAGTCCTGGGAAGGTAGCTCACCGCCACCCCCTTTTCATGCAAGAAACTCAGCAAGATTCAAAGTTGTACAAGTTCCCCATTCGGGGGAGTGGAAGAGCCAGCATCAGACCCATCTCACGGTTTCTGAGATGCTGGAGCTCCTGTTACTTTCAATTACTACAAAATAAGAACCTGAAATGGCTTTGAAATATCCAAGAAAAAATGCCCATGCTGGGAGAAAACTCTGGTTGGGAGTTAATAATTCTTTTTATTTGTTTATTCATTTATTTTTATTTTAAAGATAGTAAAATCCAACAAAATGTTACAGAACAAAGTCAATCAAAACAAAGCAGTAGAACTGGTACAGAACTTCAAAGAAAGATACTATGAAAACAATGGCTACTATAGTGTATCTTGTTGTTTTCAGAATAGTTGACCACTCCATCAGGTATAGTAAAATCTAACCAAGAACAAAACACAATAAAACCAATAAAAACAATATGAAATAAAGCAAAAAAATTAATCAAAATAAAGCAAAACAATGAGAACAATATTGGGCCTCAAAGACAAGACAGAAGAGAATCCCCCATATTTGCTACATTGTATACTGTCACCTTTCCAAGAGAGGCTCAGACTGCCGGCCCCAGGCCTGCAAAATCAACCAAACGATACTAACATTTAGTTGCTTTATGTACCTTAGTTGGTATCAACCTAGCCGGTCCTCCAAAGGGGTGGGGGGGTGTCGTCCTTGATTCTCAGCCCGTGCACCAGTAGGTGTGCGGGATGCACATCTTTCTCTTCCTGGAGTCCGCGCCGGTCGCACACTCACCAGGAAGGCAGGCTAGTTGTCTTCTAAGAACCCACTACGTTGGGTCAGAGAGGCTCCAACAAGAAGACAACTAGCCTGTCTTCCTGGTGAGTGTGCGACCGGCGCGGACTCCAGGAAGAGAAAGATCTAGGCCTCTCAAGCACCCACCATGTTGGGCGGGGAGGCTCCAACCGCGAGTTAATAATTCTGAAGCTTGGGGCCTCTCAGCTCACCGTGCCATGTACCCAGAAATCCCACGGCCTCCGAGTCCTGACCCCATGGCCTTCCTGGTTAGTAATTGACTTCTTGTTCACCACAAGTCCCACTGGATTTCTTAGCACCACAACTGTGCCATTGAGTTCTCCAGACTTCCTCCTCCTGACCCAAAGAACCAGTTCGTGTCCCTGAGAGACCCCCCTAGGGGTGGCCTCCCAGCCAGCGCAGCACAGGGCTTGGGGAGCGCTGGAATGGCTCGGGGTCCTTTGCCTGGGTGACTCGCATGTGGCCACATGCCGAAGGTGTCCCTTAGGCATTTCCACATGGAAATCTGACCCAATTTAACTTCAAGAGAAACCTCCAGAGAATTACTGACTTTTGCTAAAAGAATGGATGATATATTTTCATCTTCCTAATTGGCCTCTGATTCAAGGTAAATGAGACTGCAAAAAAAAATACAGTGGTGGCCCTCCGTACAAATGTGTGTGTCCCCGGCAGTTGGCATCCTTTTCCTCTGCAGCGCTGAGGGCGGACCCAGGGCCCCACACAGGCGAGGCAAGCGCTGTACCCCTGAGCTACATCGCAGCCCTGCGTACCCCTTGTTTTCATAGCCAGCTGAGCACTTGACGTCCAGGAAGACACCTGGGATCCCGCAGGCTCTGTGGCTCGTACGACCATTTTTCTTCTTTTACTTTCTGCTTCTTTCCCTGACTCCGTGTGGGCTGGTGCTGCTGTCCTGTCTGTCAAGTTCCGGTCGAGGGCTCTCTGGGATTCGCCCATCAGCCTGCACCAAGGCAGAGGGAGGAGCTGGCAGGCGCTGACCCCGGACCGCCGGAAGCTGCTGTCATATGACTCCAGGCTGTTCTCCAGGGGCAGCCTCGCTGTCCTCTATTCTGTGCAGCTGGCCCCTCCTGGACACTGGCCCGACCTTCCTGCACAGGCCCATAGCCGGAGGTCCTGGACCCAGGCCTCCCGTCCCCCTCGGGTTACAGATATGTGAAGAGGCCGTGTCTGTGCCGAGCGTCTGCACACTCCGTTCTCCCGTCCTCGTTCCACAGTCTGCAGCGAAACACCAGCGTGCTTAGCTCTTACGCCGTGTTAGGTGTGAGGACGCAGGCCGTTCACAGGTCATCGAGGTGACGTGTGCAGGCTAAGTGCCGATAGCGTGCCATTTTATGGGAGAGACTCGAGCATCCGAGAAGGTGGGGTTTGGTAGCCAAGGGGACTGGGCACCGAGTCCTCGCAGGTACCAGGGGTAGCTGTGCTGAATGGAGCTGGGTCCCACCCTTCACACTTGCATTACCATGGGACGGAAGACTGTGTTGCGAGCCCGGTTCTCCTAATCCCTGCACGTGTCCACCGAGCTGGCCTCCATGGGCAGTGGGGGAGGCACTGTCTCCACTGCCTTCGGTTCAGCAGAAAGAATGGTGGGATGCATCTCAGGAGGGTCACACCCTTCCCTCCCCACCCACAGGAAAGGAAACTCAGGCACAGGGTGATACAGTCACTTTCTGAAGTCCCAGGAGGGGGTTCAGCCCCAGCCGGGATTCTGCCCCACCCAGCTGCCCAAGAGGCTGCACATGGAGCCCCATCCTGTGTCCTTCTGAGCGGAGCAGAAAGAAGCACCTGCCAGCTCCTTCCTCTGGGTTCTCTGGCCAGTTTTTAACGGGATCCCATACAGAGTCATTGAGGCCCTCCTTGCCATGAGGGCTGACGTGAAATAATCTGTCTGCCACATGAAGTGAAGCGAAGTTAGAAAATTGACATCGATTTCCTTCTGCTGCCACTATTGACAACAAACAAAACGTTCAGCAGGAGGGTGAGCATCCGGAATGGACAGGAAATTGTGACTTCTGCCTGTTAGCCTGTCAGGCCGGGGAACAGGTCTGATCAGGGACAGAAAACCCATCCTCTGCGCTCGAAGCCTGCAGATTTCCCACCCACTAACCCAGATGAAATGCTAGGCACGGTTAGCCCTAGAAAGAAACACTAGCAATTCACTAGCAGGCCCTGAGTAATTGGAGTGGAATATGCACAATGGCCTGGTCAGTCCAGCTCTCCTCGGAAAGCGTAAGAGCGTCCCTTTCACCAGAGCTGGCTCTGATCTCTTCTTAATGTGGGCTTCTGTGGGTGTTTAAAAGAAAGCTTCCACTGCTGAAAAGAACATGAATTTAAGATTGTGTGTGTGTGTGTGTGTGTTTGTGTGTGTGTGTATGTGTGTTAGGAATGGAACCCAAAGCCTTAGGCATGCTAAACAAGTAGTCTATCACCGAACTATACATCTAACATGAAAAATAATTTTCAAAAGGGCATAATCTTTCAAAAAGCAAAAGGTTCACTTTTACTACATCTAAAACATTTGAGGTGGGGGACACTGTGTTCCGGGCCCTGATCTAGTGATGAAAAGAGGAAATCTCCACCCACGTGAGCCTTTTAGCACTTTTCTCTTACAAAATACAGATTTGTGTGGAAGCTGCTGAGCCGTCTCGATAGTATCAGTGAAAAAAATTTTCCACTCGGTAGATAAATGCAGCTCAGTGTGTCCATGACCCTCATACAGAGCTGGCTTTGTGTCAGATACCATGGCTGGCAGTGCACATCTTGGTCTCATCCCTGAAGTGAGACAGCTGCTTCCTGTCAGCTCTACCTGCTCCTCCAGACCAGGAGGTCAAGGCCTCACTGCCTGGCTTGGACTCACAAACCAATCGGCAGCAGCGTTGCTATCACCTGCAGGTGTCCTTGGCCCAGAGAGGAGGCTTGGAGGACTCCTGGATGCTGCCATGAGGACCACGTGGACTGTGTCCACACACCCCAGTGAGCTGGGCCTGTCACCATCATTTGTAAGGCAGATGTCATAGGCAGCCTCCAGCACCTCAGGGGATGTGTGTGACTTCAGTCCAAGAAATGACTGTGTTGGGAGTCACAGGGCTGCAAATAAAAGTGTCCACCTTTTCTCCAATGCTGTATATGTGTCAGTGATTGAATAACAGGCTAATGAGATTTACTATAAAATCTAAAGAATTATAAGTCCTTCCAAGTGTCAATACCAAAGTAGGAAGTCTAGAAGATATTTGATATTTAATTCTTTTTCTTTGTGTCAGTGAGCTTTCTGTGACTGTCACAAAATACTTGAGAGAAGTCAAGCTAAAAAGAGTGGGAAGTCTATTTTGTCTCCCATGGCTTGAAAGGTTCTAGACCATAAGCAGTAGACCTTGTTGCTTTGGGCCTGTGGCAAGGCTGCACGTGATGGTAGAAGCACGTGATGGAGAAATCCGCTCACCTCATGGCAACCAGGAAGCAAAGAAGCAGCCCGAGTCCCAACATCCTGCTTCACAGCCACACCTCCAGTGACCTCACTTCGTTCCACCAGGCCCCACCTCCCGTGGAACTACAGGAGGGGAGCAAGGCTTCAACACACAGGCCTTTGGGGGCACTGCAGAGCCCAGTCCTAGCACCATTCAGAGCGGCAACTCTGCAATGGTCCCTGCGAGGTGCGCACAGCAGCCCGACAGATGCCCTTGCTCAGTGGCGATTTTCTTCTTCCTTTGCAGACGATCATTCCCGGGTGAGGCTGCAGACAATCGAAGGAGACACCAACTCAGACTATATCAACGGGAATTACATCGATGTAAGTATTTTGAAACTGTTGTTAAACCCGGTCATTCTCGCGTGCACCCCCACATTAGGTCTCTGCCGTAAGATGAGTGGACGTGTGTCAGACTCAGTCTGAAAATATGCACATGAATATCGCCCCATACCCCACGGCACATCCCCGGGACGACATCGATGACCGTTCTGTTCTCCACTCAGCCTATTTGTGGGTAAATTCCCCTGTGACACCCTATACCTCTTTTTTTTTTCTTTTTTTTTTCCATCTCGTGTTTCTACGGACTAAGAAAATGTTATTTCCATTTTTTTTCTCAACAACTTATAATTATTCGACACTCTTAAAAAATCTGTTTGCATATTAATAGGACAAAACTCTCTAATTCCTAATGCAGCGATTTGCGATCTCTTGTCATCAGTGCACTTTCAAGTTGCCTTCAAAGTCATCTGCAGCGTTCGCCAGGACTTCCAGTGTGAGCAAGACGCGGCATTAAATATGTAGGCTGTTTAATTATTGAAGACGGCCTCTTTGTTCATTCTCCATCATGTTAACTTAATGTCTTACATTAGGATAAATTCTTCAGGAGACAGCATGTTTTCAGTTGAAAGAATGAATGAAATCAAAAGTAGCCCAAAAAATCAAGGGAAAGTTGTGGTTCCCTGCAAAGCCTGGGTCTACATTAAACAGATTTCAGCTCCCTGGGGCTCCCAAGACACATGGTGTCTCAGCGCACCAGTACTGCCAGAAATTGTTTTTCCGCACATACAAGTGAAGCCTCCCTAACCCCCAAGTCCAAATGCTCCAGGATCTGAAACTTTTTGAGCACCAGTCCAATGCCACAGGCGGAAAATTCCACACCTGACCTTCTATGACAGGTCACAGTCAAAACCCAGGTGAACATGCACAGTTTATTCACCGTCACCAAGGGAAAAAGACTCTACCTCCCCTTCCACTGTGACACACCAACTTTCTTTCGTACACAAAATCATTAAGTGACCTCCAGGCTCTGTGTAGCCAATGTACAGGAAGCAAAAATGAATTTTGCATTTCAACCTGAGTCCCACCGCCGTGATGTCTTGTTGTATATATGCATCTTTACCAAAATCTGGAATCCCAAATCCTGGTCTCAAGCATATCAGAAAGGGATATGCGACATATGTATGGATTGTTTTATTTTCTCAGCTGTCTGTAGCTCAGATGCTACTGCAAGTAGCTAGCATCATGATAGCTAGAAAAGAGTTACCTGAAAACGAGTATAAGTGTATTAGTTTTGGTGCTAGTTGTAAAAACTTGGCAGTTTGATTACAGATTTGCGAGTAGGGCCTGAGGTTGATTATTGAAAGAAGAGTTCATATCTCATTCATCCACGAAGGCCCTAAACCATTTGAATAATGGTCAGATCAGACCCATTTTAGGTTTGGTTTTACAGCTGTTTGCATCAAGGAGGAATGTCTGCCTCGGGTGCACTGAGCACATCTCCCATGCAGCACTGCGCCCATTCCACTGTTCACAGGCCACTCACGGGCGCTCCCCGAGATGCCCGAGACCCGGCCCCTTCTCCCGCAGCGACACGGTGTGGAGCTGAATGAGGACCGCCTTCTCCCTTCCTCTCTACGCCACATGCTGATGCCACCCTCCCGGCCCCACTCCCCCTGATCTCTGCTGAGTTCTCAAGCACAGAGACAGTGCCTTTCTCTTCTCTGCGTCCCTGCCCCTAGTAATGTTTGGCAAACGACTCAGTGAGTGAGGGAGAATGGAGTAGGCACTGTATGGGAGACACTTTGCACTAAGCTTTCCAAAGTGGCGGTACAGAGATTCAGAGGACAGAAGGCGTTTCATCCCAAGGAAACAACCTGCACCAGACTACAAAATAACGAAAATACCCAATGGATGAGTGTGCATTTTACCTTAGCAGAGAGAAGAGTCCATACACAGGGTCTCTAACTTGCAGAGTTGGTGAGATCTCATGCAGCAGCTGTTGTGTGGCAGCCACTGTTCTGGGTGCTGGAGTTGTAACTGTGAACAATTCAGATTTTAAAAAAAATTTAAAAACCAGAAAATCCCTGATGGAGCCAATGATCGAATTGGGAGAAGTGGGCAGGAAGTAAAGTAAGTTGGTTCCCTACCGTGGAGAGGACTGGTACATGCTGCAGAGAAAGCTGAAGTCACAGGGCAATGGCGCACCAGGTGCACGGGTGAGCTGCAGTCTAGGATAGAGCAGCTGGGTCCGCGAGGAGGATGAGGACAGAGCTGGCAGGTGTCAGGGAGGCTTAGCCCAGGCACAGGCCATGGCTGAAGCTTGCAGGTGAGTGAGGGTGGAGCAGTGTGAATAAGGATTAGGGACGGCATAGGTGAGGGCGGAACCAGCGAGGGGAAGAGTCAGTCCCTGGAGGGATTGGGACAGGGGTCTGGCTGCCCACCAGGGACCCCATGGTCGTGAGCAGGGAGACCCCCTGGATGCCTATGAAAGCAACCTGAAGGAGACAGTGGTGGCTCGCACAGTAGAGGAGGAGAAATGGTAGAGTCCTCACTACCATGAGGCCTGCGCCAGTGGCACTGGCTGGCAGATTGGCCACAGGATGTGGAAGGAGGAGAGGGTTGAGGATGCCTTGAAGAGATGGAATTACCATTTTCTTGCTGGATGGCTTAGGAGAGGAGCAGATTTGGGTGTGGCTGGTAGGAAATGAGTTCAGGGTTAGATGTGTGAAGCTGTACTCGTGTATTAGGCATCCAAGTGAAAGTGTTGGTGACTGACATGCATTAACATTTCAAGGAAAAGATCCACACTGGAACTAAGTATAGGATACATCAGGGTCCAGATGGTGTTGAACCCATGGGACTGGGTCAGGTGACCAAGGGAGTGAGTGTAGGTGGGATAAACGTTCAAGAACTAGACATGTCAGTGTCATTGTCAGGGGAAGCGTCAGCCAGGAACACTGAGGATGGGTGGCCAGGGACAGAGAAAAAACTCAGCAGTGAGTCATGTCCCAGAAGCCAGTGAAGAAAGAATCTAAAGAAACCCATTGTATTCAAGGTAGATGAGGGCTAAGAAGTGACAGTGGTGGCCCTTTCTAGACTGAGCTACTTCCGTTTACCAAATGTGTCGCTCCTATCTGGGAGGCACCTTCTTAGTTACTGGACAGACAGGGCAAGTAAGGCAGATAAAGTTCTTGCCCTTGGGGGACATACAAGGAAACAGGAAATGAGCCTGCAGTCCTATGCAGTATTGTAACTTGAGACCTACAGCAGGCCAGTTGTATAAAAGAATGTTTGCTTTTGTGGATCATGGCTATTGTCTTGTTTCTAAGAGCAAAAATAACCTAACAGATACACATTTAAATTATCTGAGAAATCTGTGTTTCCTCCCCAATTTCTTTTTTCTGTTTCCAGCTAGCTTTGGGCACAGTATCTGGGACAAATCTCAGGGGACAGAATGGAAAGTATTAAGGTCTGTGATGGTATAATGAGTTAGTGCATTGCTCCCTGACTTGGCTTTATCGTACCCAGATATTTATCATAGTTTCCTTGCTGCCTGCTTTCTCTTCAGTATCGAATTTCATCTTCCCTAGTTTTCATAAGGTCATGATAAAAAGAACAGGTTTGCGGAATTGCTGCCTCTTTAAATTCCTAGCCTTTGCTACAGCATCCTATCACGGTATTAGCAGTGTTTAAGCATAGTCCTGAGTATTACTATTGATGTAACTGTCCACACTGATGTAACAGAATATATGTTCAGCCCCTGGCATGTTGCCAATAACATCCCAAACACCAATGAAATTCTATCACTCCCTCCCAGTGCGTTTGCACGTTAATAAGAGTGGTGGTCGTGTTACTCAGCAGATCCATAAGCTGTTAGCGTTTATTGCTCGTTTAGTATCTCAGAGCTGACGTGTGATGGAGTTACTCCCGCCTCTGACACACGTCAGGGCGGCGGCAGTTGATGTGCCTTTGCTTATTAAGAGGAACTCAGTGGTCTCCTGTCCGGCAGGTGATGCGACTGTTGGCATTTGTCTGTGCATTCGTTTCTACAGACATGGCATGTGACCTCTGTGCTGCTTATTGATTTTAAGTTTATCAAATATTCTTTCTCATTTATTTTTAGGGCTATCATCGACCCAATCATTATATTGCTACCCAAGGTAAGTTTATTTCAGCTCCGATGTCTTTCTTGGATTGCTTACTTGCCATTCTCTGTCACTGCGTGCTTGCTCCACCCTCCCTCAGGATACTGCGCTTGCAATTTCTCACACCTCTGGCCCAGGGCGCTCACACCCTCATTTTCCCATCAGAAGTTTTCCTGCCGCAACCATTTAGCTCAAACTTCACGCTGAGATCATTAGAAGGAATGTGTTCATCAATTCATTATTGAATTCAGTCTGCCTACCTTGGGACTGAGTCTGATGTTTGCAAATACAGATATATACCCATCCATTCAATAAGCATGTACTGACTGCTCTCCGGAGGAAGAAGGGTAATTACTGCTGGGCGCAGAGTCAGATCCAGCTGGTAACCCCTTCTCACGGTGGTGTTTAGGGGGAAGATGTGAAGTGACCTGTATATAATTGAGTAACTGCAAACCTGGTCATTTCTGCAAGAAATGAATCTACAATATTAGGGGGATTCGGAGGAGAAATGGGTTGCTTTTGGGTGGGAGGACCATAAGCAGTTTTGTGGCAGAATTAAGAAACTCGAAATGACAAGACAGCATTAGCAAAGATGTCTTTGTCACTTTCCTCATCTCCAGAAAAAACTCCTGGCACCCACAAATTAAAGGAGAAAAAGTTTATCTTGGCTTGCAGTTTCAGTGGGTTCACTCCGTGGTCTCCTAGCTCCAAAACAGCATGGTGAAAGGGCCAGCACAGAGCAAGGCTGCTCACATCATGGTGGTCAAGTGGTGCAGAGAGAGAGAAGGGAGGAGTTCACAGGAGAGATGCTATGGTGCCCATGACCCAGTCACTTTCCAAAAGCCTGGAGCTTTTGGAAACACTGAGCACATGAGAGTTTAGTTGGGTCATTTATGACCTAAACCATAACAGAGGAGGAAGCTAGAAATGTTGCTCCCAGCTGGATGTAGCGGGTGGGTCTTTTGTCTGAAAGAGTCCAAAAGAAAGATTG
Source organism: Dasyprocta punctata (assembly GCA_004363535.1). Classification (NCBI taxonomy): domain Eukaryota; kingdom Metazoa; phylum Chordata; class Mammalia; order Rodentia; family Dasyproctidae; genus Dasyprocta; species Dasyprocta punctata. The sequence continues at coordinate 22,246 of RJWM01019385.1, forward strand.
AGATGATGTTGAGCAAGCTCATGTCCTGTATCTCTCTACTGCCTGTGAACTAGGTCATCTTGAGGCTCCCAAGAGAGCCCAAGACTTAGGGAGACACTGTGAGTTGAACTGAAGGATTGTTACACAGCACCCATGATGTTCTCCGTCAAGGTGGAAGAGCCCGTGTTCTTCCATTTGAGTATGTCACTTCCAGTAATGTATTTGCGTTTGTCAGCTTTCTGTTGCTATAACCAAATCTGTGAGATGCTCACCTAATAAGGAGGAAAGGTTTCTTTGGGCTGGCAGTACTGAAAGTTTCATTCCATGGTCAGTTGGCCTTACTGATTTGGACCTGTGGCCCCACAGTACATCATGGCAAGAATGGGTAGCAGAGGAAGCTGTTCACTTTATGGAGAGAAGGCAAAAAGACAAAGGAAAAGGAGGGATTGGAATCCCAGTATCCCCTTTAAGTGCACGGCCTGAATGAGCTAGGACGCTATCATCTCCCAGCAGCACCAACCTGGAGACTGAGGCTTGGCCTCATGGGCCCTTGAGGGGCATTCCAGATCTAAGGCATAGCAGTCTTAAATCCCAGAGACAGGAGCATGGAAATCAAAAGGCTGTGACCCACCAAAGGTAGGGAGTGGTGCACAACAGGAAGTCAAGAGTAAAAGAATTGAGGATGCCAGGAAAATGTAGGCTGGGAGATCAGAGGTGTCCAGGATTCCATGGGAGAGGAAAGCACTAATGGGTGGAGGCCAGGTTTGGTTGACAAGTGTCAGGGTAGAAGAGGCTGTGGCAGCCAGGAAGCAGGATTTCCACACATAGAGCAGCACTGTCCATTAGCATTTTCTGCAGTGGTGGAGGTGTTCTGTAGCTGCTCAAGTATTTTACAAACAAGGGGTAGTGCTTGTGTAAGATCAATGTATGCCCTTCTGTATACTTTAAATCCTCTCTGGGTGACTTATAATCCCTTATACAATGTAAATACTATGCAAATGGCTGTTCAACTGTATTGATTAAGGAGCAATGACAATAGAAGAAGTGTATACATGTTTGCTATGGACATATTCTCCCAATATGATAGCCACCAGTCACGTGTGGGCACTGTGGGCACTCAGCCCTTTGTATCTGCAGATGCCATATTTGCAGTTCAAGCAACCAGAGATAGCAAATAGCAGAGGGAGAATATGTCCATAGCAAACATGTATACACTTCTTCTATTGTCATTGCTCCTTAATCAATACAGTTGAACAGCCATTTGCATAGTATTTACATTGTATAAGGGATTATAAGTCACCCAGAGAGGATTTAAAGTATACAGAAGGGCATACATTGATCTTACACAAGCACTACCCCTTGTTTGTAAAATACTTGAGCATCTACAAATTTTCATATCCTCAGGGGGTCCTATCCCCAATCCTCCAATGATGAGGGCTGACTGTACCTGAGATATAGTTCATGCAAATGAGGAACCAAATCTTAAATTTTAATATCCATGTAAATAGTTACCTTTGGCTATTCCCTGTGGTAGTGTTGGATAGGGAGGCATTGGGTGGAAAAGCAGTAGATGTGGCAGAGGAGATACTGTGGCATCTCATCCTACCTCATGTCTACCACTATGCCAAGAGCCCGGATGGCAACATCCAGAGTCCATGATCTCATGTCGCCACCAGGGACTCTGCACCCAGGTCCAGGTGACCTGGTTAACCTCCAAATGCCTTTCCTCCCCTGGGACATGAGATCGGCAATGGCTTCTTCCAAGGCCACTTTACTAGCCAGATGCATTCTTCTGCTGAGGTTCTGTGAACGTGAGCAAGGCAGGTCCTACAGAGGAGCCGCCAGGATCTTGACAGAGCACATGCCTGGCCCAGGGTCTCACATCAGGGATGGAACGAGGACCTCTGAGTCCAATCTGGGACCCTCCAGACCCTGCCACTGCCAGGCTGAACACATGAATGCATTTAGAGGAGCACTTTATTTGATCTTTGAAATTTGCTCCCATGGCTTTCAAACTCTTCTAATAAAGGCATCATAATACCTGGTTTAATATGTTTGATCATAATTTAGAATTAGCCTTTTTTCAATAAATGCATGAGACAATTTGTCACATATCCAAAATACTCCTGAGCTTCTGATCTATCCAGTAACCTGATTAGCAACCCATGTTTTCCTAGACTGTGTGAACGTAAAGTTAAATACTATTTGAATTTTCAAGGACCTCTAGATTAATGCAACTAAACATCCCACAAAGGTAGAGATTGAAACCCCCAAAATCTACGCATTGCCCCTCCGTGGGCTTCTGTTAGTTGATTCTTTCCACACCTCTCTCCCTGAGGGAGCTTTGAAAAAAATACCAGTAGAGTCCCTTTCTGCAGAATTAGTTAGGGTGACGTCCTGCTGCGGAACAGGCCTCTTCCGCTGTACCCTGCATGGGGTCTCCTGAGCTCATGCATTTGCAGAGCGCTGCACAGTGGCAGATAGAGTCAGTTGCGGGACTGCACGTTTGCCCCTCGCAGAGAAGGACAGGCCTGGTGCCCCGTCCACCGCATCATGCAGCTTTCCCCGGCGCAGGGTGGGCTGCAGATTAGACCCTCAGATTGGTAGTGTTTGCATCACCGCTGGTGGTGTGGGCCAAAGGAAAAAATGAACAAATACTTTAAATCTAACGTTCAGTTGAGACTGTGTATATCAGATTGAGGGTGGTACATTCAGACTGTGATGTTCAGATCAGAAAGCTAGAATCTCTTTTATAACAGACGCCACAAGCATCGCATAACTGATGGCCTCAGAGCACAGTGATATGGATAGGTGATAATCCAGGTGGAACATGTCACAGAGCACCCTCACTTAGAAAAACATGAGAACCCCATGCTAAGAAGCCAGAAAAATAGGTCGGTATGACTAACGGCTTGGTGCAGTTTTAAATCTCGCCTTGCTCTTTCTTTGCTCTTTTGCACTGAAGTAATTCTTTAAAAATCTATTCGCAGCAGGAACCTATGAACCTACATGAATGGTCCGATTTATGACAACCAGTTTTCTTCCTAAGAGATAGTGTTATACAGATTTTCCCCACGTTCCTTCAATACAGAGACCATATCATGAATTTATGCATTGAGTCTCTTCTCCTCAACTCTCTCAAATCTATTGATTTTTCTACCAGTCCCTCACTTTGACCTTTGATGAAAATGGTACTATTTCTGCAAATTGCAAAATCCTGCTCAAGTCAGATCTGTTGCTTTTTTTCAGGATGCTCTTCCTGTCTCCCCTCTTTTGTTGTTCTCAGTCTGGCAGCTCATATATCGATGGCCCAATATTAACTTCATCACATCTCAATGACCAGACATTAACCCAATTATAACACTCAAGATTTATGACTTAGCAAACCAGGGGGCTGAAGGAGAGGAAGTCGAGTCTATTAGTTTATGCTTGGAGCCAGGCAGAGCTGGGATTTCGCAGGCTCTGGCAAGGGGCAGAAGGCTGTGCAGGCGCGTGGGGAGCCCAGAACAGATCATATTTCACAACGTGAACACAGCCCCTGGAGGAAGAGCTGCAGACACCCAGCACTATGATCCTGGTGGGCGGCCCCAGCAGCAGGAGCCGGGTTCTTTTCATTGTTGGGTTCCACTTTTGAAACTGACTTTGAGAAAATTCAGCTTTCCACAGCTCAGGGCGAGACAGTGTGAGGCAGCTGTGGACCAAAACATTGCGAGTCTGTGGCCAGCGTGGCTGCGAGCACCAGCACCCTCTCTCTCAATTCTTCTTTTTTGTTTTCTTGGCATTGGTATCATTACTTATTTTTAATTTTTGTGATATATTTTTAATTGAGACATAATAACTGTAGGCATATACAGAATACAGCATGAGATGTCAATACTTGCCTACAGTGAAGTGTTCAGATCAGAGTGATTGGCAAATCTGTCGTCGCGGATATTTATCATTTCTTTACATTGAGTACAGTTAAAATCCACCCTACTAGCTACTTTGAAGTGCCCAGTTGTTGTCAACCATAATAATCCTACTGTACTGTGGAATATTCCAAGTCAGCCCTCAGAGCTAGGGCTGTAACTTGGAGGTAGAGCACTTACCTAGCATGTACCAGACCCTAGGTTTGAGCCCCAGCACCAAGAAAAAAATAAGTTCTTCCTTCTCTCCAGCTGTACCCCTGTTCCTGACCCCTTTCTAAGCAAGCCTCTTCCAGAGCCACCTGGGCACTGAAGGTCCCATAGGATGAGGTTGAAGCCAGGTTGTACCCTGTCTGCTACATGTTCACCCCTCACACCGCAGTTAAACTCTCCTAAAATGATTCTGGGATGCAGACCCTTTCTTCTAAATTAGGACATTTCTCTCTCTAGCACAATTTTTAAAAAGCCAATTTTCTGTGATGCAGTCATATGGAAAAGTATCTCTTAATTAAAGTTGTCTTAAGTGTCATAACTTCGGGTCCAGACCAGCCGTTCACACCCTGTAGTCCTCCTGGGCTCAGGTGCTGCTTAATCCTTTCTTCTGTTTCTGAACGAGGTCAGTTTGACAGCGTTGCCACCCACCTGGGTTTCTGATCTTAGCCTAGATATTCTGCACAGTCTCCTGAGTTTGTGGGTCACTCTGCAGCACCCTTGGGAGTCATGAAAGCATACTGAGATGCCACATGGGGACACAGAGACCCCTGAACCACGTTCTCTGTGGGCCTGTCTGGCCTTGAATGTGCGACCCAGTGGTCCTCCACCTCTGGGACACAGCAAGCCTCTTCCAACAGCTGGCAGAATCTAGAGATCCTGTTGCTAGAAAGAAAATTTCATTTGTACCATGTCCACTATGTTTTGTAGATGCTCAGAGGGTTCGTGGACAAAGGCATACCTAGTCCCATTCATGAATTACCTCCCATCCCATAGCACTCAAGTGAAAAACTTCACCTTGATCAAAAACTTAAAGTTGTTTGGGGGTAAAGCATAAAACATAGCTCTAATCTGCCTTCAAGAAAACAAAACAAAAAAGCCACACTTCTAGCCAGGCACAGTGCTGCCCGCCTGCAGTCCCTGCACTGGGAAAGGCTGCCGCAGGAGGATTGAAAGTTCAAAGCCAGCCTGAGCAACTTAGCAAGACCTTGTCTCAAAAATGAAACAGAGAACTGTGAAAGTATGTCATCGTGGAGGTCCTGGACTCCATCCCCAGTACCGAAAAAAATAATAATAATAACAATGCATACTTCTTAGGGGTTAGAAAAAAGTCATCGATTTCATTTTGTGTGACTATATGAAGTGCATTTTCTAGACCATCATAAATCTTACTATTTTTAAGAAACTCTTAAGATGTTTCCGATCTGAGTTCTTACTGAGGGACCCTGCAGTAGTATTTGACTTTTTAGTAGTTTAAGCCAGACCCAGTCAAGGCCTGTGTTTGCCTGCTTTTCACAGTTTTCTTGCCTGTGTGTTATTATTTTCTATTTGTTCCCAAAAGTTTATGCATTCACTTGCTTTTGAACAGTTTTAGCATTGCTATTTTAAAATGTTCTTTCTCAATAGTAAGAAACTGGAGGAGCAAGTAGCATCACTGACGTTCACATGTTAAGAGAAGGGCTTCATGAAATGGCACCTGTGCCATAATTAGCAGCCTGGGTCCAGACTCTCACGCACCATGGAGGAGGCGTCTGGGCTCCTGGGTTAGGGTGGAGTCCTGTTGTTTGATAAATAGTCATCATAGCCAGGACAGCACTTCCCACATGCCGGTCTATGTCATACATATAATATATGCATTCTTTGTTTTGTATTGTATCGTGTTGCATCATAGCGTATCATATCATATCATATTGTAACTCAACGTCACCATGAATATGGGGGAACAGGACAGTGCTTGTTGTCAGTTTATAGATGAGAAAACCGAGGCAGACACTCAAGATACAGCAACCTGCTCAGAGTCACAGGCCTAGGAGGCACAAGCTGTGCTCACTACTGGCTGTGGAGTTCCAATGTCAGGCCTCATCGCCAATCACTGTGTTGCTATTGGGGGATAAATTAATCTGTGTGTGTGTGTGTGTGTGTGTGTGTGTGTGTGTGTGTGTGTGTATGTGTGTAGCGGTGCTTGGCGTGGAGAGAACGCCATGCACCTGTGAGCTCCGCTCCCTCTGAGGGACAGCAGAGTGTCCTCAGACAGGCCCTGGTCATGCACCATTGACCTCACCATCTGCCTCTGATGCTGAGACCCCCGTGCTCAGCATCATGTTTGAGACCATGGAGTCCCACTGGTGGGGACCGTGAGAATGGATGGAGAAAACACGATGCCAGTTCTCCTCTGCAATGAGAAACAGCTGCCCATCAGGTGGAACTGGGCCCCCTGGCAGGGCTTGCTGTGTCTGCAGATTGCTAAAAGTGAAAAGGCCTGGAAGATGCTCCTTTGGAACCAGGGCGTTGGAAGAAGGGGTGGCCCGGTTCGTTCCCAGATCCAGCAGTAAGTAGGTGCCAGCTGCCTGGTAGGCGGCCAGTGCGATGGAGGAGAAGTGTAGGAATGAGTAAGCGCATGCCCTGGGGGCTTCCAGCCACACAGACAGGATACATCATGTTGGCCTCATGAAGCCTCTGCTTCCCTGGAAATATTTTGGTATCATCGCCAGCATCTCTGACTACTCGTCTCTCCAGTGAAGGACTGGTCAATGCCTATTTTAGGGACACTTTTCTAACACTGGCAGTAAATCAAGGCCCTGTCTTTAGAGATAGTCTGTCCAGTTAAATTGGAGTGGTTTTGCTCTGCTCTGACGCTGTTTGTGGAAATACACCCAACAGAACTAACCTCGTCCATCATTCAGCTTCATCCATAATTTGAAAAAGAGAAGCCAAAAATGGTTTCCTCCAGAGACTGGCAGCTGGAGACAAACATGACGATGAGAAGAATCAAAGTATAGCGTGCAGGTTTCTGACGGAAGCTTCCCGGAGCTTGGGCCAGCGCGCGGCGGTGGAAAGCACTGCACCAGCGTGATTCTGTCTGCTGTTACTCCTCTTCCCTATACTGTGTGTGCTGTGGATAACTTTAATAAAGATTCTCAGAAAGATAAATATGGTTTACACTTTTCCAGCTCCAAATCCCCCTCCGGACCTCTGGAGCAGTAAATAACAGTGCTTTGAATAGTTCCCTCGCTTTCCCGGGCACGCCGTTCTCAGAGCTGAGAGTTCTCGGGCGCCGATGTGAGTTCGACACGCTCTATAAAGAAGCTTTTGTCTACTGCATTCTGGCTTCCAGATGGAGAAGAACACTTGAAATTATTTCTCAGTAGAGTTGAAAGAACTTTTTTTAAAAAAATCAAAATCTCAGCCTTCGTAAACAACTGTTTTTCTCATTCTTGCAGCACTAATGTGGCTTGCCCTTCAAGAGCAAATTCCATGGCCGCTTATGGTTCTTCCTGGCTGTGTTGTCCCTGCGTTGTCAGTAGGTTGTAGGTTATGTTTTGGATTCGTTTGTGGTGTCCCATTTGGGATTAGTACCAAGCGAAAGGGAGTGTTCTTTAATTCCAATATTAAATAAGAAGGTTTTGGGAAAATGTGATTTCTGTACAGGCAAACAGTGACCCCCCCGTGAGGCAAAGGCTTCCAGCCACCAGGACCGCCTGCATCTCCCCACCCATCTGTGGTTTTGCTGGAGAGAATGGACAGTGGCAATGGACAGCTTACCCAGAAGTGTCCTTTAATCAGCAGCTTCTCTTCATTGGGTTAATTTGCAAAGATACTAGCCAGTTTTTCTTTTTTAGTCCATGTTTGTGGTATAATGATTACATTCCTCCTGGGGAGATGGTCCGTGCATGTAACACATCTTCATTCTTTTCCTTTCTTCTCCTTCTCCCTCTCCCTTCCTTCCATCTCTTGGCCCCCTTCCCACTTGCAAAAGATCAATCTCACTGCTTTCTATCATCTGTCTTTCATTGTGTTCTTTAATTTCTTTTAGACTTTGGGATTCTCATATAAGAGAAACCATACTATATTTAAATTTACGTGTCTGATTTCACTTAACAGTTTTTCAGTGATCAGTCTCATTCTCTCAGCCCTTCTTTCCTAATAAACACACTTCTTTGCAGTGAAAACATTTAAGGATAGTTTGTGGATTAAAAGATGAAGGCAGGAGGCTGGGGTTGTGGCTCAGTGGTGGAGTGCTTGCCCAGCTTGCACAGGGCCCTAAGTTCAATCTCCAGTACCAAAAAAGAAATAAAGCCAAAATTAGATGGTGTCGATTCACTTCCATCTCTTCTGTTTGTGGTGCTATGTGCAGAAACGTGTCCCCCAAACAACAGAGCCTAAACTGACACAGAATGATTCAAGGACAGATGCTGTCTTGCTGTTAAGTGGGTGCCTGGTTTTAGGCTGTCTTAACACAAATAATTTTTCATTTTTTATTTTCAATTTGTTATATTTTACCCTTTTTTGATGTATTTTATGGGGTGCAGAGTATATTTCAATGTGTGTATTCATTGTGGAATGGTCAAATCAGGGTCAGTATCATACCATCGCTTCACATGTTTATCATTCTTTGTGGTGAGAACATTTAAATAGATAATACATATTTGATACAGCATGAGCCACAGTAGTCAAGATACTGAAGCATCCTAGCATCCATCATTATGAATGGATTTTAAAACCAAGGAGATAGATATATAGATATAGATATAGATATAGATATAGATATAGATATAGACAGATATATGCAATTAATACTATTAAGCTTTTAAAAAAAATCTTTTCATTTGCATCCACATCACTATACTAATAGAACATTATGTTAAGTGAAATAAGCCAGGCACAAAGAGACAGATACCCCAAGATCTCACTTATATGTGAAATCTAAAACAATTTGCTTTTAAATCTTTAACAGGAATTTAGATGTGTGCCTCAGTTGAAGCTGTAAACTATGGATGCTTTTAGAGTTGGTAGAAATTTTAAAACTCTCACGGTCCAGCTTCCTTATTTTATAGTTGAAATAGTTGAAACTTGCAGCAGAAATTGATCTAAGTTATCTTCGTCTGTATATGTTGAAATGAATCCTGTATGCAAAAGTACAGTGTATGGACTAGCATTCATAATTTTATAGAATATATGCAATACTCGGGAAAAAAGCAGTACGTTAAGACAGACACATTCTCTGAAGGAGCCTTTTGTTCAATAGAGAGAGAAAGAGGCAGAGACAGAGAGACCCACATCTTTCTTCCAAGCTCAGTCCTGGGAGAGAATAGAGCTGAAACTGAATTCTCATGTAAGGCTCACGGTGCTGGCTTCCCTGGGCCTCCAGCACTGTGGCCCCTTCCAAAACAGAGCCATTGCTTTATAACTTGGTTTGTCCCAAGCTAAGCCGTTCCTGTGTACCTGCTGAGTGCCAGGCTGCACCCGAGTGGGGAATGCAGCAGTGACCCAGAATTACACAGTGCAGGTCTGTGTGCAGGGGACAGCCCTCTCTGACACATTTGTGATTTTCCACAACACTGAATGCATGGACGTCTTTAGATTCTATCTCTTCCCCGTTTGCGAGGTGAGAAGTGAGACGCAGTGTAGCCCGGAACCACTTGCCCTGACCCTTTGCACCGGGGGCACAGCTCTGCACAGGGTCCCCCAGGTGGGAGGCACTTCGGGAAGTGTCTTGCTGTGAGGAGTCACTTCTGCCTTCCCACTCGGAAGTCTGTGCTGGAAAGTTGCTGCAGCCGACGGCCTGCACTGCCGCTGAACACCCGAGATAGCCGGTGCCGGCCTATGTCTGGGGAGCTAATTTATCTCCGGTTTATTCGGTTATTAGATCTATTCTCTTTTCTCTTAAATAAAAGAGGGTCCCACTTGTGTACTGAGGGAAGCTTAATTAGAGGAGATAAAAACTAATGAAAGCTTTTATTTCCCTGGCAGTAGCTCCCAAAGCATAGGAATATAGGTTTTCCCCTCTACTTTTTCTCCTTGACAGAAGGCAGGCAGGTCCTCTGGGTCGCCAAACCCTCCATTCCGCAAACTGCCATTCTCTTTTCCCCTTGATCACCTTCTTTCTGTTTCCGTCTCCCCTGGCTCTGGCTGAGTTTTCTTTAGAAACCAACCTTGGCGAGCGCTCCGAGCTGCAGCCAGGCAGAAGCTCTTGTGCTGGACGCAGATACCTGTCCTACACCTCCCTCCTGAGGCTCAAACTCTTTCTCCTGCTGCCCTGCACAGTGTCATGCAGCCTGTGCCAGGGGTCAGGGACCAGAGGTCCCTGCTGAGGCAGTGACTAGCTCCGCATTGTAGAGCAGATCGCCACCTGCACTACTTGCCTTCCACCCGAGTCTCTCATTGGAGACCTAAACATTAGCCTCACACTACAGCTGATTTGTCTGCCTACCTGCTCAGGAATAGCAGAAGCCTCTATGTCCCAAACACCGTGGTGTCACTGCAGGCTGAGGGTGTCCGTGACGTCATGGAGGCATGGTACTGGAACAGGGCTGAGTGTAGTCCACACAGAATGAAACACAGATAATGGTCGACTTACAGAGATGATACTTCCAGAATCACTGTGAAACATTTCAATTCCAAGTGCAGATCATGTGAGGAGTTGGCCCATTTATTGATGTTGCTCATAAGTATCCCTTGGTTTTCACAGCCACCATCGGATCTTAGAGTCTAGACCCTAAAAGTCTTCCTGTGTGTGAACATGTTTAGTAAGGAAGCCAAGACTTCCACCCTGAGAGGAAACAGGCAGAGTTCGATGCCCCGGGCTGTGGTACCAGCTCCGTAGGAAACCTGTCAATTTAGCTGCGATTCTCACAGCTATCATTCTGACCTTGCACATTCTGAAGACATCTCTCAGTAGCAAAGAGGTAGTTCCGGCTTTTATCAAATCATAGTGTATATCCGTATAGTTATAGAAGAGCTAAAACATTCTGCACCTGTTAATGCTTCCTTCCAGAAGGTTATGTCCAAGGGAACAACCTAGGTTTTCACCAACACCTTACACGCCCTTCCCATGTACAGAGATCATCATCACTGTGGACTTTCGAATGAAAGATAAACCTGTTTGGAAAGACTGAGCTGCACCACACGCTGGGTGATGCATGTCTTGCTGCAGTTCTGAAGCCTGGCAGAAACAGGCCAGGCGTAGTTGTTCCCAAGGCTGGGGGGCCCCAAGGAGGTGAACACAGTGTGAGGCTGAACGCCCCGCGGTGTCCACTCAGCAGCCTTCGTCTCAAGCAGTTTCTGGGGTTAGGATTGCACAGGGATGTTTCAGAGTGGAGCTTTGGGTGCTCGAGAAGCCCCTGGAGAATGACACACGGCTGAGACACGATCTAGAGCGGGAGAGAGATGGGCGGGAGGCGGTGGCCGTGGCCACTCCGGCAGCCTATCCGTGCAGAGTGGGCAGCCCCAGCAGGCACCACCCTCTGCTTGCCTAGAGATTGACCAGGTGCCTAAACATGATCAGTGGGCTGAGCTGTTCTTTTTGAAGTGAGAGCGTGGTGATATGGTGCTCTTTTAAACATGATATTGGTTTTGTTTTGTTTTGTTTTGTTGTTTGTTTTTTAATGATGCTGTGGTCAGGTTCTTTACCAAAAAAGAGATTCACGGGAAATCTCCATTTCCATAGAGAGAGTCAGATGCTTAGTGATGAATCATGGCCTGGTGTCCAGGGCTTGTGGGCTGACTTCACCACACCCGGAGTCTTGTTTTGCACACAGCACACACAGAGTGAATATTGAAAACTTTCAGCAATAATTTATTAACAAGTTTCCAAAGCACACGTCCAAGCAACACAATCAGGTCAGTCTTATCCTGCTTCTCTTTTACAAGCGAAAGTGTTTTTCTTAACGTTTAGAACATTTGTGTCACCTTGAAGAATGCTTTGAGTTGGAATGCTAGCTTTTTTTGGTTTTGTTTTTTTTTTTTTTTTTTTTTTTTGAGACAGGGTTTCACTATGCAGTTCAGGCTGGCCTTGAACTCCCAGCGATCCTCCTGCCTCAGCCTCCCGAGTGCTGTGTTTATAAGTGCGCACCACCATGCCCGGGCTGCTAGCGTTTTTGTAGATAAGTTTGTTTTTGTTTTTTTTTAAATTGTGATTGTAATTCAAATCTTCATATTCCATGTATGATATGAGAGCAATGAAGTTATTTTCTAAATGAGTATTTTTAAATCTTTATCTGAGATTTTATTACCACATGTATCTATCTAAATGGTGAGAAATAAACACATGTGTCCAAAATTATTTTAAGGATTTATGGATGACCTTATAAATTTTTATTTTGAAATGCTTCATTCAATTTATTTGAAAACACGCAACTTTTAAGGAAAAAGATTTCATTTAAAAACATGAAAACATAGCTCTCAAAGTTACTGTTTTCATTCTTGTTTTGTTTTGTTTTGTTTAAAGAACTTGGAGTTCTCAATGAGGGAAAGGAAGAAAGTACCAGAATGTTTGAGTCATTTGTTTTCAACTTATTTTCTTAAAACACTACTTTTTAATCTGTTTTTGCTATGGATTGAGACATAATAATGATGTAAAAATACATGAACTGTGTCCTGGTAAACTCAGGAAAAGCATGAAAGTATAGAAAAATATATGAGTTGGCAGGAATTGATGACTAATCAAGGTGGAATAAACCCATATCAGAAGTGAGATACAACATACTAGTAATTTGTAAGATGGTAAGCTGAAGATTGTGCTAAAACACTAGGTTCCTTGTATTTCTTATGAATGACATGGCTATTGATCAAATTTATTAATACAAAATTACATGCATTGTAACTGTGCTTTTTGCATTTTAAACTATCTTATAATTATTTCTGATTGAATAAAACGAGTCAGATTATTAGCAAAGAAAAGAGCCCATGGGGAAGGGCTCTGAGTGAAATGAAGAGATCTCCAGACTCAGTGCTTCCTGGCAGGCTGTCCACCCATGCTTGGTTTGTCACAACTTTTCCCACGTTCAATCTCATTTTGTGGCGTCAGGCCAGGGACCCCTGTGTTCTGAGGGTGTGGGTGGAGACGGAGCCATGAAACCCCTGGTAGAGAGGAGGCCATGAACATGGGCTCAGCAGTGGTGGGCGTGCTGCACGTCTGAGAGGAGAATGTGGGGTGAGGGTATGGGTGCAAAGGGAACCTCACCCTGGCCTTGTGTGGTCTGGACAGAGGTGACTGGCAACAGCAGAAGGGTGTGCCTGACTTCGGGGACGTGTGAGAGGAGCTCCTAGCTGCACATCAGTCTGGAAGAAATGGGGTGAACAGTGGAACACCTGCCAACCAGGTTTACAGGCGAAGGGGAGACTCGGGGAGCGGGGAAACTCCCACAGCAGCAGTCAAAGGGACTCGTCCTTGTGTGGGGGCCAGGGACACTTATTCCCTGAAAACACCTCTGGATGCCATTCTTTAAGTCACCGCTTTTGACTGTACTTCTAAAAAAAAGTGTGTTTCGTTTTTGCTCCAGTGCCAATTTTCTCCTCTTTTGCTGTCACCAATTAAAATTCCAGTGAACGGGTGAACAGTTCTAACTCTGTAATTCTAGGCATACAGACGGCTTTGATTGAGAACTACCCTTAGAAATGCTCTGTTTTTGCATTTGGGCAAAATAAAATAACTCCAAGTTTTCTCCTCCATTACAGAGCAGTTAGTGAGTCTGCTTCTCATTCATTGGCTGGTTTTCAGTGCTGATTTTCTTGGGATGTTCTTACCAGTTTAGGAAAACGGACAGATCACACCTCATGCACTGAGCCATCTCAGTTTTACTTTTCTTTTTTCTGCAGCTGAAACCAAAAATTATTCATAAAAATCCCAGTTTTCACATGTGTAGCCTCAGGGGAGAGCAGATGCGTCCATCACATAAGTGATGTGAACGATGATTCATGCCGAAGCCGGCTGATTTCCGTGTCACCCACATCTCTTGCATCTGGAAAGCACAGCGCAGATCTTACCTTTTACATTGCATGCCTGCAAAAATGAAAAGATACTAAATGTGAAATTATGGACGTAGCTGTTACAGCAGGATCCTACTGAAAAATCACATTAAGTTCTGTAATAAAAACTTACTCAGAAACTACCGAAGGGCTGTCTAATTCTCTGCCAAATAACCAGCTTTATAATACTTATTATAGATTATTGCCAGCAGCAACAGTAGCAATAATGGATCAAAAATTTAGGGCCACTTTTATGTATGTAGCAAGAGCTTTAAAATGAATGCATACATCTCAAGGCTCGTCCCTTCCTACATCTACAATCAGTGGTCTCCGATTTGGACACAGTAAACCTCAGGCCAGAGAGCGTGGCCAGGTCTAGCCCAGGCCGGTGCCCGAGGACAGACCCTGGTTCCTCTGCAGCACTGTCACCGCAGTGTCCCTCCCTTCTGTCTGCCCTTCTGCCACTCGCTGTGACCCTGTCACGCACTCCCTTCTCCGGCTGCCAGGCCACTGTCTCCAGCCACATCCCAGCCTTTTGGGACTGGCATCTTTTGCTTCATCCTGGAGTAAGGTCACCACAGCTCGATGGCCTGGCTCGGAACCTGGCTTTGCCGCTTGCTCCCATGCAGTCCTAGCAAAGTCACTTCGTCTCCGGGCCCATTGCTCACCAGGTGGCTCCTGCCTCGGACCTTTGCAGCCATGGACAGAGGAAACAGTGCACACAGCATGCTCCACAGCACTGGCCCACGGGGTGATCTACGATTGTGCCTCATTTATTTGTGCCCTGCACTGGTCCTAGTCCTCCTCACTTTGTTCCAGAGCCTGTGGCTTCTTTAATTGCAAAGTCCTAGGGACAAGTGTCTCCCTTGAGTTCCACCCTACCCTCCAGGGCAGCCCCATCTCCCCAGCCAGTGCAGACGGAAGCCCGCCCACCCCTTCCTGGTGCCTAGTGCCCTGGCCAGGACTGAAATCCCACCTGAGCCCCGAGGGTTCCACCCTGCCCCAGCTGGATGAGTAAGCCCAGTGTGGGGCCTGTCCCTGTACCCCAGGACTGCTCCCTCTCCTCGTCCCATCCCACTGCCCCCTGAGCCCCACTTGGACATTGCTGCCGCTGGTCCCCACCAGCCTGGAGAGCCATCTCTGGCACTCATACACGTACAGGCTTTTTAAGGTTCTGTCTCTTTGCTGGGGAACATGCAGGATGCCCAGTGGGCACCTTGAGCTTGGCCTTGGGATAGCTGTGCTGTGTTTTCTGTCCTCTTGGCTGGCCATGGGCAGGTCCTGGCCCCTCCCTTCACCCCTTGCTGCTAATATCAGTCACCTCGAGGCTGAGTTCACATCTGTCAAACTTTGTGCAGCGCATGTCCCTGTCCCAGGGTCTGCTCAGGCCCCCAGCCACTCCTGTAGATGAGGCCGATCTTTTCTAGTTGTGTTACTTAATATCTGTCATTTTCTGCTCGTCAGTTCTGAACCCACAATTTTTACAAAATTCTTTGTCTTCACACATGAGGGCCCCATGTCTGTCCCCTTCCCCTCTTAGAGGGCAGTGAGTCACGCTCCTGCTGGACAGTCAGTCCTCCTTCTGAAGGTCACATCCGGCTCTGTGTAAGGCCTATCCTGCTTCTGCAGTCAGATTGAGCCCTTCCTGACTCTGCCTCCTCAGTGTGCTCATCCACCGGTCGCAGCCACTGGTCTCCAGCCTTCCTTTTTACATCCCCTAAGGAAGGTTTGAAGAAGTGATGTGCATGCCCCCAAGTGTGTGGCTGATCCCCAAGGCTCATCGTGTGCTCTGTAGGTTTATGTGTTCACTGGAGACAGATGACATGAAATATTTCCCGGGATAAAATGAGCATCGGCATCGCCAGGACAGGTATTCTACGGTAGGAGGACTACCCCAGCAGGTGAAAGCAGACCGGGCCTGGAAGAAAACACAGGCAACCTTCATCCGTAGGTTTAACCCAGGAAAATGGGGCATTCTAGAAAACACTTTGCCTTTATTTCTAAAATTGAGCTTTCCTGTCTCTGCTGCTTCAGGTGTTCTGAACGCAGAGCATCCCGAAGTGACCCAGAACACCAAGTGTCGCCCGAGGAGGCTTGGTGCACGCATGGCAGGCAGGAAGCCCTGTCCCTGTGGACCTCATGCTCCAGCCCTTTCCTGTGCTCCCACCCGGAGGTTTTGCACCTGAGCAGAGCTCCGGAGTCATGTTTGAGATGATGTTATAGCTTGTGTCTAGATGTTAGGTGGCCAGATCTAGGGGGTGTGGTACTGGGATTAAGGGTGTGTGATAACTAAATGGGTTTAGCATAGACTTGGGTATGGATAATGGAAACCCCACCCTGGGTGTGGGTAGCACCAATCAGTAAGCTGGTAGCCTGGCTGGAGTAAAAGGGACAGAGAGAAGACAGGCTCACTGCTTCTGCCTCCTGCTTGCTGCCTGCTGCCTGCTATGCCTTGGACTGTTTCTCCTCTGCCATGTCCCCATGCCTTGGAGCCATCCAGCTATGGACTGAAACCTCTGTCAGCTGTGAGCTACAATAAACCTTTTCTCCTTTAACTTGCGGGCATCAGGTATTTTGTCTCAGCAACGAGAAAAGTAACTAAGATGGATGAGTTAAGGTTTTGTCACCTGTATGAAAGGCAGTTGTGGGTAGAGACTCCAACTCAGTTGGTGCATGGACAGAGTCCTCATAGATGCTAAGTGCTAGGAATTAATTTTTAAAACACTCTGCTCTGCCCTTTGGGAAGTCTTCAGTGTCTCCCGAGCTGTGCATATGCAGTGTAAAGTGTCCTGTCTTAGGTATTGGCCTACTGTGCTTGGTAGGAGAGGGCAGGATGTCCACCTCGGAAATGACCAGGCCACTGGGAAGTGGGGACTAAATGTACACCAATGACCTACAATGGGGCTTCCATTCCACCCCGTGGGGATTAGGTGCTGTGGGGCACACACGTGTTCAAAGAACCTTTCTTGGTGGCTTGTGACACAGACGGCAACAACCTTACAGCGCACTAGCTCTGTGACCTTGGAGAACTGGCTGGACCTTTCTGCACCTGTCTCATTCTGCTTTCTGCAGAGTGGGGGAGAACAGTGGTCCCCACTGGATAGGGTGTGCATTTGCAGTTGGATGAGATAACGCATGTGAAGTGCGTCAAGCAGGATCTGGCAAGTTGAAACCACTCAAAAGATGTTA
>RJWM01019386.1:0-39127 GCA_004363535.1 Dasyprocta punctata
GTTCTGGAAGTCAGAAGTCTGGAACTCCCTCTAGAGGTCCTAGGAGAAAATCCGTTCTTTGTTTCTTTCAGTTTCTGGTGGCTGTTGGCTTTCCTTGACTCATGGCCACACCAATCTCTGTCTCCAAGATTATACTGTCACCTTTTCTGTATGTGAAGTCTGCCTCCACCTCTCTTATAAAAATATTTATCACAGGATTTAAGGTTCACCCAGATAATCTAACATGATCTCATTTTAAAATCCTTAGTTTAATCACAGCAGCAGATGCCCTTTTTACAGATCAAGACACAGGCATCATTTGCAGGTTAGGATATCTTGGGAGGAGACTACTATTCAGCCTGCTCCCTGATGCAAAAGTTAGCAGTAGCAAAGATGGGAGCCAGAGACAAAGGGAACTTTGCAGAGCGCGCTTGTCTGATCGAGGGAGGTGCAGCAGGCCCACTGTGAGGAAGCAAGAGGGATTGATAACCTGACCTTATGGTCCTGTTTCCCTTTGATTTCCTGCTACCATCTCCTCTGAGCCAAACCCAACCAGAGCTTTTGATGCAGCCCATAAAGCACACCCTCTCTTGCAGATCCCAAAGTAGGGAAGAGAGATTTGGAGAGTGAACCTGCAGGGACAAATGGGAAACAGAGCACAACACTGGAACAAAATTGAGGCTCCAATAGGAAGGAGGAAGGGGTGATGCTGGTAGACAAGGAACAGAACCCACCAAGGCCTTCTCATACAGCCCTCTGATTCTGATACTTCACCATTTTGCATACCTAATTCTGCTATTTAAAAAAACATTGTCCTTTGTATTTATAAAAGCAAGTCCTGTTGATTACAAAAATTTCTGAACATACTGAAAAACATGAAAAAAATATTACCCGCAGTGCTTCTACACAGATAACCAAGATGCACTGTATCATTCCAGTGTTGCACACTTCCAGCATGGATGTGTGTTTTCAGCAAGACAACCAGACACTGTGTCTCTTGTTCATAATTCTAGCTGTTTCTCCATTTCGAATGTGTCAAATTTTCCCATGTACTTGCGTATTCTTAAAGAGTAATGTGATTTTTAAAGGTTACATAGTGCTGTGTTACATGGATGGACCATAATTTCAGAGACCTCAGGTTCAAAACCAGCTAGGCACACTTTGCCCTGGCCTTGGGGAGGTCATGCTGTTAGTGCCCATAGGTCCTACCAGAACCTGACTTGGCAGCTTGGAATCCGGCTCGGCCCAGCTGGGTTGGCTTTCTCTCCAAAGGGCCAGGAACACATACCTGGGCTGGGGCTGGCCTAACCTGTCAACTTGCAGTTTCTTTGTTTTCCTTTTTTGATTCTGTCCCTGACATCCCCCTGCAGTGCTCCCCCCAGATTCTGGTGCAGCTACCTTAGCTCCTGGTTGATAAACTCACCTGCGGCCCCACAGAAATGGATGCATAATAATGAATTGGGGCCTATTTCACTTTATAATCCACTTGCCATGGCTCCTCCTCTGCCTCGCCTTTGCTAACCACACCTTGCAGTAGGTCCGGAACATGCTTCCTATATTAAGATGTTTTCATTTTAATGTCATTCCCTCCCTGGGATTTTGGTAACTGTCAGAAACAGCTTCTTAATATCCCAAGACTGTGAGTTTCAGAAACTTGGAAGAAGAGCAAGAAACCTGTGTCCATCTGCTTGGGTGACAGCTTTCCCTGACACCTGTCCCAAAGATGATTCCTTGAATGACATGACACCTGGCCAGGAGACCTAGGAGACCAAGGAGGGGTGGTGCCCCTGGAGAAATCTCAGCCTCTCTATTTTGCCCTTGGTGGGGATACCTCAGGCCATGGCATAGCCAGGACAAGGACCAGCAGCAGTTGCTCTGTCCCCATAGCTGTGTGTAGCCATCTAGTAAAGGCTCAGGTTTCAGAGCCTTCCCAAAATTTCTGAACAAACTCAGGACCCTGCACAGCTGGGAGTCATTAACCAGGAATCAAAGGGCAGAACCAAGGGGAGGGAGGGCCTCAAACTGGCCCAGAAACCTCACAGTTGGCCTCCAGGAGCTGAGGAATCAGTCTCAAGACAAAGCTAAGGGGCACCAGCTCTGCAGAGTGCAGGGCGGGAGAGGCTGCACCAGCATCTATGCACCATCTCCAGGACAGGGTAGCTGAGAGTGGCCCTGAAGGAATGAGGCACTGGCCGGACACTTTCCCTTCAGCCTTTGGGCACTTGTTCTTTAACCAGTATTGAGGCCATTGTTTTGACTTAGACCCTTTGAAGAGATCAAGAGAAAGCTGGCCCTCCACAAACTCCCCTAGAAGAATGAGGGCTAGTCAGGTGCACCCCATCAGAGCTAATGCTTCAGACCACCAGCCAAGCCGCAAAGCCTCCTTCCCAGAGCCTCCATATGGGCCTGTAAAGAAATCAGCAGACACAGAAGTCTTCTGTGAGACCTATTTGTATTTTTAAGAAAACTAGATGACTCCTTGGCCCAACTGAGGGTTTTGAAAGGCTCAAATGGAGGCCTGATGCCTGTGATAGTTACAGTTGCCCTCCAGAGAGAGAGGGCCTCCTCTGCAGCCCTCCCCAGCACCCTGCCATCAGGTCCAAGACTGCCTGTCCCAGCCTCTCTCCTGTGAACCCTCGCTGCAGCGTGCTCCCTCCTGGAACAAGGCTGGAGTCTCCGTAGTTTCCAGAGTTGGCCTGAGCAGAAAGGGAGATAGACCCTGCTCTCTCTCCAGGGTTCCCCCAAGTCCCCTAAACTCTGCTAGGACTCCAAGGAGCTGGGAGCAGCCCCTCCTCTGGGCTATTTGGGAGGGAGACCCTGAGAGGGCAAAGAATTTGCTGTTACAGACCAGACTTCCTGCCTCAGGTGCCCTCTGACCTTCAGTAATTACAGCTTCGGAAGTGGTTGGCTCCCCATCTAGAAATTAGAGATAATGAGCCCCAACTTCATGGGGCTATTGAAGGTTTAATTGATTCATGGTGGCTGAGGGGTTGGCAATGCTGGCCTGGAATTCAGGGGAGGCTGCTCTGTCAACAAGGGAAGGAGGCAGCCTGGCCTGCCTGACGCAGCCCCTCCTGGGGGAGCTGGCTGGCTGCTGCCTCTGCCAGCCGTGAGCCCCAAGTTCCCCTCTACTTAAAAATCCTTCCAACTCTTCTTCTGTTCTGTATGTAGAACCCTCTGCCTGGTCGTGGTAGTCTAGTCTCTCCTATTGTCCAATGTTTCCTTGTCTGGTTCATTTGAATTGTGCCCTGAATGCATCTCCACTTCGTCTACAGTCCATACTGGGTAGCCCAGCCTAGATGTCTTTCTTCTGTGAAGTTCTAAAGAGTAGCACTTCTCAAACATTAATATAACAACACCTTGTTTAAAGCAGATCCTGACTGGCAAAGTCTGGGCTGGAACTTAGGGCTGCAGTTTATACCAAGAGCCCAGACAATGCTAATACTGCTAACCTGAGTGATAACATTTCAAGAGCCAGGCCGTGGATCTTATGCCCTGTCCCAGTGCACAGGCCTGTGTTTTTCCAATAGAAATCAGTGTTTCATGAATTCATATGTATACTTTTTTCTGTTTTTCTTTTTCTTTTTTTTCAAATCCATCTTATTTCAAGGAAAGAAGAAGAAGAAAAAAAACTAAAAATTTCAAAACACATCAATCAGGGGGCAACAATGGCACATACACTGCCCGTTGTCATTCCCAAATAGTCACCCAGACCACAAGACGTCTGCATTCAGTTGTCTGAACAGTACCAGCACAAATCCTTCTCTTCATTGAACTCAGAGAAATCAGTAGTATAACTATTTTAACTATTTTTTATGTACATATACATGTGCATACACATACATATGTATAAATTTAAACTTAACAACATTTACTTATTTGGTCAATCAGTTGGGCTGTTTGATGATACAAAAATATGAAATTGAGTGTTGCAGATGACTGTAGTTTAGATCTGTCTTTATTGACAACACACAATTAATATAATTACTTAGAAATGATTAGTTTTTAAAATGACAATTCACCTGGAAATTTTAGGATGTTCTTCATAGTGAATAATTTTATTAGAAATTACTCCCCTTTGAAATCACTGTGCCAGAAAGTTTTTCACAAACTACTTAGTTTGGAAGCATTACCAAGTTTAATCCTTGGGTGAGTACAATGTGATAAAATTTTGTGTGCAATAATTTTTAACATACTTTTTGTTTTATCATTATTCTTAAAATGTAATTTGCAAAACAAAATTGACATGAAGTTGTGTTACCCTAAAGCAGCTTTCTCAACCTCAATAGAACTGCCATGTTGGGCTGGAAAATTCCTTGTTGTGGGATTTGTCCTGTACTTTGTAGGATGTTTTACACTTTTCCTAAATCCTCTAGATGCCAGCAGCGCACACCCTTTTTCCTTCCTGGTAGGATTGTGAAGGGGTTGTGAGAGTCAGAACTGTTTCTAATCATCTGCCCCCGAGAGGGCAAAATCATCCTGCCATTTAAGAACCATTACCCCAGGCACAAGGATCTGGGGTTTCCATAGGACAAAGTTTGAAAGCTACAGTTTATGGTCTTTGTTTAGCACTTGGTGTGAACACCTTCCGTGATTCTCTTCACTAAACTGCAAATTCCTTGGAGGAGAGCTAGGAGGGAAATTTCACTGTGAACAGTGACCTGCTCAGTGTGATGTTCAACGAATATTTGATTGATTGATACAGACATAGCATCTGCTCTGGCTGCCTCATGTAGATAATTTGAGAGAAATCTGAGATGAGGAATGTGACCCTGTTTGAAAGCACAAACATCATAAACATAAGGTGATAAAGCTGCCAAAGCGCATTTGTTCATCCACGTTTCTTATCAGCCAATCTTCCTCCAACCAGGAGCAGGAACAATGAAATTCCTTTCTCCTTTACAGAAAGGGTCTTTATTCTCACAGAAGGGCATCAGCCCTACCATTTATTAACAAAGACGATTTTAGTACTTAATCCCTTTAAATTTCAATTTGCTCATCTGTAAACTAGAAATGATAATGTTCATTTCATAAAAGTGTTTTGAGAATCAAATGAGATAATATAGGTAAAGTATTTAACCACCTAGTGAAGTCACCAAGGAAACATTTAATAAACATTAGTTGCTTTTTCTGCTTTTGGGTGTCTTTAAATATCCCCACTCTAAAAAAAGAGAAATGGCAGCAAAAATAATGCAAAACAGCAGATAAACTAAATGTCTTTTCCATTTCACTATGGAAAGAGGTTTTTTTTTCCCCTGTGCATTCTGCTTGTCATTTTCATCCTGCATCTAAAAGGAAGTTTTCTTCCCCACTTGCAAGTACTCTGTCTCTTGAATCACATTACTCAAACCAGAAACCAAGAAGTCTTTCTTTATCCTTTAAAAGTTCTACAAGTTCCCCTGATTTTTCTTCCAGAAGGTGAATTACCTCCATATCCATGACTCCTACTTTAACTCAGACCTTCTTCTGTCCAGCTTGAACTACTGCACTAGTCTTTAATCTACTTCTCACTGTGTTATCACAGTCCATTCAAAACCATTCTCTTTTGTGTTTCTAAAGGGCACTCAGTGATTTCTTATAGCTTAGAAAGATCAAGTGCCAAGGCAACATACAGAGTGTGCTGACAGGGCCCCAGCTCCTGTGCTCCAATGATGCCTGATGATTCGCACATTCTGCAGTCAGTATCCTCTTTCTCACATGTGGACATTTACAGAAACTCTTCCCACTTGTTAGTATGACCACCCCTGCAATGCACCTTCTGGAAACATGCGGCTCACTTCTCCTTCACTCAGCACACAAGAGCATGGAAGAGTGGAAGAGACTCCCATCTACCTAGGGATTCGCCTCCCACTTATCACCTTTCCTTCCATTTTCCAACCCCATCTTTCTATCCCCTTTTCTCTCCCTATCTCTTAGAATTTGCTTTTTCTTCCACTTTTACACCTACTAGGCAAAGTAAAAAGATTCCTAGCTAGTGTTTATTGAACACTTAACATCTACCAGGGACTGTACTAAGACCTTCCCATGCTTTGTCTTATTCAGTCCCCATAATGAGTCTGCAGGACAGGAACTTGTGCTTCCTGACTTTTATAGATGAGGGAACATGACACAGAAAGCTTAAGTCACTTATCCAAAGCCCCGCAGCTAGCAAGGAGCAGAGACAGAAATTGACTTTGACCTATGTTGTCGTATTCCCACTGGTGAGTTCTATCACAATTGCATTGCATTTCAAGCTTAAGATTTGCTCACATGTCTACTCTTTGGGACTTCTTCCTGACTACCTCTCTTTCAAAGGGAAAAGCATTTTTTTTTCTTTTTTAGAGAATAAGGAAAAGTTTTTTCCTCTATATTGTTTCTACACACTCATCTAAAGTGACCACATTTACTGTACCTCAATGGTAGGATTTGGGGACTCTACCTTCCTAGTCATCTTTCACTACTGACATTCTAGTGCACAAAAGTTTGTCTGGGGCAGAGATTTTTCCAGAAACAGCCTAATTACAGAATAATAACCACCAGCTCACACTGCCCCAGCGGTAGTCTTGTTTAGTCACTCTGTGGGCCAGCTGTCTGAAGCCATAGGTCCAAGACATCGCTGGATGGTAGAGGTTTCTGATGGTAGAGGTTTATGGCAAATAGGGGAAGGCACAGGAAACTATTCAATAGAAGTGTCTGTGTCTGTGGCAGACCACAGTCCTTGTCTGTCTGTTAAGCCAGAGGCTCCCCAGGTCTGCGTGCTTGCCTGACCACAGACTGTTGCTACTTAAAACAGTTTCTGAATGAAAATGATATAAGAGCTCTGAACTGTAGTGAAAACTGTCCCCTGCAGGGCCATTGTTGCTCAGTCCTGGGAGTGAGCCAATGAGAGCAGCGTAGGTGCATGTGAATGTGTTGGTAGCGTTGGCCATGTGACTCCCTGCACACCTCTGCGGTGTGTGTTGGTTTCTCAGCATCATCACATCCTGGCTCAGCACTAACGGGGCCAGCTTGATCCATGAAGGCTCCTGGACCTTCCCAAAACACCCCTTTATGGCTGACTCAGTTCTCAGAGAAAGAGACGGGATGATGCCAGGGAGAAACGGTGGGGTTAGAGGCCCCCTGGGGAAGCAGATGGAGCAGGGAGCAGAGCAGGCTGTCTTGCCTCTTCCTGTGACTGCATGTTCCAGTCTGGAGTAGAAAATCGTTTGCTAGGGCACAAGCACATGGGGTGGCTCAACCTTTGTGATTGCAGGAGAGAGAGAGGAAAGAAAATTGTGTTTATTAGGCAGTCATGCAGCGAATGGGCCACCACATGATGCATCTTGTGGTAAATGGGCCCTTTGGCGACCTGAAAATTCTCAAGTGACAGAGGCAGCTTCTCCCTCACCCCTCTGTGGTCATCAGCCTGAAGGAAGTCCTGAAGGAAATGCCTCTGGGCACCTCTTCCATCCACCCATGCTCTCCTTTCTGCCTGGGAGACATGGGGCTGAGGCTGAGGGCATGGAAGGGGAGAGATTAGAATATGAACCAGGTGGCCATCGCCTGCCATTGCCTCCTTACCTGGAGAGACAGCAACAGAGAAAACAGTGGTTACAGAGAGGAAGGAATGCTGGCAGCCCAGTGTCCTTCAACCTGCCTGATAGGTGGCCCTGTTGTCTCCACTTCCTCTTGTGCAATTGCATGACGTGAGGAAGAAACAGCTGCATTCTTCACTTACCTTATTGCTGCTGCTGCTGTTGCCACTGCTGTTGCTGTTATTATTATTATTATTATTATTGTATTACTAGTCCCCTTTTCCAGTCCTGACACTAAACCATAGAGACAGCTATACTTGGAATTGTGAAAAACCTGGCTAAAACACACAGCAAAATTCTTACTTTGTGTTGGCCTTGAGAACCACAAGGGACTATCGACCGATTCATTCATCTACTGTACTTGTTTCTGGTTTACTCTCAATGTTTCTCTGGTGATGGGCTAATGGATTTTAATTTGGACACACTAAAGAGGCTGGCAAGAATTAAACTGTGAAGAAATGATGTTGATGTTTATCCATAAAGCTTCCTTTGGGATGAAGCTTACTTTTCTTGTAGGCTGCTAAATATATATTTTAAAAGAAAGATGTTAAGCCAGGTCCTGCCTAGGAAATATCCCTAAGTTTCTCTTTGAGAAGACATTGGAGTGCACAGTGAAGGGAGCGCTTGTACTTTCATTCTGGCAATCATTGTAGCTCTTTCCCTGGTTGTTTAACAGGATGCCTCTCGAAGACATAATGGAAGGCAGAAAAACCAGTACAAAAGAGCTAAGAGACTCTGTGAGAACCTTTGAGAGAAGGGGGAAATGTCTAAGCATGTAAAACTCCTGGCCTCACTCCTGCTGCTGTTGTTTCTCTAAAGGCAGCCATCAGCAGTGGTGGCTATATGTGAGTATATGTCCAGTGTTGGTGTATTGGGTAATACTATGAACCCCCAAGTCCTCATACTTTTGATGGGGCTGAGTTATTGGTTTGTTATTGGTTTGTTGTCTGGCAATGTGAGTGCTGTGCCCACCCATGGGTGGAGCCAACATACAGTGTAAGGGAAGGCGGGTCTTCTGCCTCTGTCTCTCTCTCTTTTGCCAGCGCACCTTGTGGCTTGCAGCCACCATGAACTGTAGCCCCGCCACCCCATGCTGACTTGGAGCCAACTGATGGACTGAAACTCCCAAGAAACTGTAAGAATAAACCTTTTCTTCCCTAATTTTGGGCGTCAGGTGTTTTGTCTCAGCAACGAGTAAAAAGTAACCAAGACAGATGGGTATTGTTCTGGGTTGGATCTAAACGTTTCCCACAGAGACTCGTGTGTTGAAGATCTGGTCCCCAGCTGCTAGCGCTATTGGAATGTGGTAGAAATTTTAGGAGGCACGACCTACTTAGAAGTTCGTTGGCAGGTAAGCCTTTGAAGGGGATATTGGGACCCTCATCCCTTCCTTCCCCCATATACTCTCCTCCCTGGGCTCCGCGAGTGAGCTGCTTTGATCTGCTGTATCCTTCCATCATAATATACTGCCTTACCATGGACCCAAAAATGGTGGGGCTAAGTGATCACAGACTGAAATCTCTGAAACCATGAGCCAAAATAAATATTTCTCACTTACACATTGTTTTTCTTAGTGATGTAAAGCTGACCAACACAGGTGATCTCTCTCCAGCCATCACTAATAACCATAGGCCTTTGCTCGTTCTTTTCCTGTTTTAGAATTAGGACTGTATTGAGATGTGTCTATTCAAACAGGCAGGAGACCTACCTTCTGAATGACCTATAGAGGGGGGAAAAATTGCAATTCCATCTTTCTTTCTTGATGTCCACCATTGCAGAGGAATTATTTTCCCTGTTTGACAAATTGAAAAAAATAATCATTGAGGTTCTGAGAGGCCAAGTCACATAGTTAATAAGAGGTGTTTTGTCCCAAGAGATGCCCTTTCTATCACACCTACTAAGTCATGCCCTTTGCCAGAACCTTTTCCAACAAAATGTGATTTTCACTGTGATTTCTTCTTAGTCTCTTTGGTTTCCTTTTCTTAACGACCCTTTTGGTAAGCATGATATGTTGAAAGATAAGTTCTGGAAAGTTTCACTAGTATCTTTATATAAATTTAGGTAGCTTGCAAAACATTTCCCTGCAGCAAAATTAGTTTTTATTTCATTTGATATCAGAGCATCAGGAGAACACAATGGTTATAAATGGCTTAGTTGTAGGCAAATTACTTGCGGTTAAAAATAAAAAGAAAATACTTTTGCAGCTTCGTTCCCCAAGTCTGAAAAATGGCAAAGAAAGCCAACAAGAAACCTCCAGGGCAAGGTTGAATGAAACTCAAGCAGAGTTTTCTGGATGGTTGCAATAACTCTTCCATTTATTTTCTAACTCATTTCAGTACGTTTTCTTCCAAGTGTGGCGTTTTGTCCCATTGACCTCCTTGCTAACAGATAAGCCTGTAGCTCAGGACAGAGTTCACAGTAGGGAGGCTCAACACAGGGGCCACTTGAGAAAAAGACCTAGATAAGCCGCTGTTTTTTCTGCAAAGCAGCAGGTAGTGACTTAAGTCAGAAAGACTTTTGAGGAGGGTAAGAAGAAAACGTCAGATGGAGTGACAGCTTGGGAGTAGGGTGGGGAGTAGGGAATGGGGAAGGATGAGGAGAAATGGGAATGAAGATATTCAAGCGTGAGAAAGTTTTTGTTTTCCTATAGGGATGATGAACACATTTGCTGACACTAAGTCACTTTTTTCATTCTCTCCAACAATGGCTCTTTCCTTTGAAGGGTGATGATATCAAGTTAGACTAGTATCATGTTGTCAGAAGGCAGAAAGAAACTAGGAGGAACTGTAGATTGCTAGTCAAGTCAGCTTTCAAGGAAGCAAATGCAGCTAGGTCCAGTATAGACACAACAGGAAAAAGTCATCCTCTATCACAGATTGAAATTTATTTCCCCAAAATTTGCAATTCTAAATCCCAGTACCTGAGAATGTAGTCTTATTTGGTGATAGGGTCTTCACAGCAGTAAAGTAAAATGATATCATTGGGTAAGCTCTAATCCTGTATAGTGTATGCCTCATAAAAACAAGAAATCTGAAGACAAACACACACTGGGAGACCACCATGTGGGGATACGGCAGATATTACGGTACTGCTTCTGCAAACTAAGGAATGTGAAAGAACACCAAAAGCCAGGGAGGGGATAGAATGCATTCTTCCTCCTAGGCCCTAGAAGGAGCCAAACTGGCTGACATCCTGCTGTTGGACTCCTAGCCTCCAGAATAGCGAAAGAATAAACTGTTGTTTAAGCCGCCGAATTCATGGTACGTTGTTACAGCAGCCGTAGCAAACTATTTCATCCCCTCTGCTGTCCAACTCTAGTCCTCAAACATATCTCCCTAAGTGTCTGCAGTGTTTTCCCTCAGTAGAGAAATTGAGAAATAGAGGAATGTGAAAGGAAAACAAAAATGAAACTATGGGTAATGTAGTTGATCTCTCAGAACCAAAACCTCAAGGAAACTTGTTTCAGGAAAATGAAGGCAATGTGGTTGGCACCTCATATAATTTTCTTTGTTACAATTATTTTCTAGCCATTAAATTTTAATGGGAGAAGTTGATTTAATAAATGAGTGGTTGAAAATCCTGAGGATGCTGAGAAAGTAAGAAAAAAGCCATTGAAAACTTTTAAGAGGAAAGAACAAAGAAATAAGAGTGCAAGGTAAGTTGACAAAGAGGAAATTTGGTTTACAGGTAAAATTAGGTGATCTATGATAACAGGAATAAACAGGAGATATTTGGAGCTATTTATTTTATATGTCCTATAATACAGATACATCTATACCCTATCTCTTCATTCTAGAAATCAGATACACTTTTAAAATATGATCAATATCACAAAGTAAAGGTTGGGGAAGAGCTAGACCAAATAAAAAGGAGTTAATTTGTTTGTGGAACGCTTCCGCTATACATACACCATTACACAGAATCAAACTGTTTTTCTGGCATGTCCTCATTTTCCAAGTGTTGTTATAGAATAGATCTGTGCACAGTCCAGGTCCCCAGAGTTCTGAGGAACTTCCCCCTGCATTGTGTGTATTCCCCAGGGTTTGGTCTTTGCATGTCCCTGAAAGGAAGAGTGGATGCTTCCATTTGAGCTAGACACCTGGGAACTCTAGTTACATTTGCTATGGTTGGTGCTGCAGCAGATAGATTCTCTTAGAATATCCTACATGGAACCTTGCACACAGTTGCATAGAATAATGTCAAATAGTGGGGGCCTATTTATCATAATGATATTGAGGGAAGAGACTAACATCCATCAAATAAGCTAGCTATGTTAGAACATGTCTTTTTTCAGTTTGCAGACTTCATGAAACAACTCGATCTCCAGCATATTCAAATGTTAGAAATAAAAGTTTATATTTTAGTGGGTGATACTATGGTAAAAATACAATGTTTACTATTTTTCTTCCAATATAATATTTTTGGTAATGTAGCCGCACCCAGGGTCTTAACTATACTAGGCAAAGACTACCATTAAAGCTCTACCTCCAACCCCAAGAGCACAATGTAATATATCCCATAATGGTATATACCAAGTTATCATGTGTAGACCCTAATCACAGAATGTACAAAGGAACTCTTTCAGAGAATGCAACATTTAATACACACACAGGCATAATATCTATCCTTCCATCATAAAAATTTTGTCCAGTGCCTGACACCTCAGTCAGTCACATCAAGGAGTTCAGACTTATTACAAGGGCAATTGTTTGTAAGTAAGAAAACAAAGGAGAGTTATTCAGATAGTAGAATTCAGTCGCTGGCACTTTCAGTTTATAGAAATGACATCATATCTGAGACCCCTGGTGAAGTTATCCTCCACCTGCCCCTCTTGTCTGGTTGACCCTGGCACTGAGGAGCCCTAGATGAAGCAGGGTAGAGTCGAGGGAGACGGACTCAGGCTCTGATCAGCCTGTGGTAAAGGGCTCATGCTGGTCATTTGCTGCTGAGGCGATGAGTGGTGAGTGCCACACTGTAACCCATGGAGACAGAAACAGTGGGACTAGGGGAGTTTCTGTGCTTCTTGTTTCAAGGAAGTAATATAGTACCATGGCGCCTCACCAATCCTTCATTATCTGAAGCTCTTTTATATTCAATAAATATAGTAAATTTTTGATATGGGCCAGGCAGTACGATATGACTTCAAGAAGTTTCTCAGTTGTCATTATTAGTGTATCATAACAGGCACTGGAAATATAAGGTCTATGTTTTGAAGAAAAAGAAGGAAAATGTCTTATTACACTGAGGTCTTAATAAATTTACCCCTCTGACTTGCATATAAAGGATTTTAATACAATACCATAAATGTGTATGTTTCAAAGAAGTGGTTTTTAACTTTAGCCCACAGATAGATCAACTAGGGACTTTAAAAAAAAGAAAGAAAGAAAGAAAGAAAGAAAGAAAAAGAAAAACCCTGATGTACCCAGTCCCATTTCAACCACTTGACTCAAGTATTTCTGAGAATGGGCCCTGGGTATTAGCGTATATATTTTAAAACTCCAAGCAATTGTACTGTACAGCCCGGGTTGAGAACCACTGTGCTACAATTTCTGTATTAGACACTTGGAGTCCAAAAAATACCAGACACACAGTAGGCCCATCTGTAACATATTTTGTCCTAAATATTTACCTGCTTTATTGCTTAGCACATGTCTGACCCAGAATAGGAACACGTGGAATAACTTTCCTTTTGCATTCTTCCTCCTTGCTAGAAAGTATTTGGAGAAAAGTAAAATACATTTATATTTAGGGTTTAAAATATGCTTGTCAAAATGTACATGTTGTGGGACCTTTCAACTCAAATAAATGGTGTTACTGTTTTTCATACGAATTTGTCAAAGTAGTTCATTAAATGTAATTACATGAGATAATGTTCTAATAATAACCTTCCATCTCTACCTGACAGCAAACACTGAAAGGCTAAGAAAATATTTTGAATATGCTGATGAAATATGACACAGAAACGAAGTGGTGGCAACATTGGAGCCTGGAAACCTGAGAGTAAGAAGTGAACAAGCTAAAGATAAAAACAGTTTTATATCTCAATATGGTATAGTTCTTGGAACAGACAATCTCGATGGTGAAGAGCAGCCATTGGCTTTTGTGCCTATTTGTTTGTGGTCTGATTGGCTCATTTCATTTGGCCTTCTTAATAACAAATTTCTGCTTTAATCATTAGAAAAATTTTAAAATTATTTTGATAATATTCATTTATTAGGATGGCAAAAAATATATATGGTATCAAATGACCCTTGGCAAGAATCCAGTTTCCACAAAGGCTAAAAAGGAGAGGAGACTTTCTGCCCAGGAAGAAAAGTGATTTCATTCATTCAATAAATACTTGTTGATATTGACTAAATGAGGGAAAGAGTGTAGGAACAAGGGTTCTGAGATGGAAAAGGGGGTCCTCTGAGCTGTGCTTTCCAGGGAAAATGTTTCTTCATAGAAATCTAGAAGTGGGTATTTTATTTTTCATGTGTACAAAATCGTGCACATATCTATGCTCTACATGGACCTTTACACTGCAGGTGTTACTAGAACACCCGCAGTTCTGCAGTGTAGGACAGGTGTGTCTCTGGGCTGGTAATGTAGGTACAAAAGATAGTACTGAGATTTGCTGGTAAGGAGGAAGAAAATTAGTGGTGCATAATTTAATTTTATTCTTAGCTCCAGTCCCTCCATCAGCTCTAGGACCACAAGTTATGATTTGGGGTTTTGATTTTACTTTAAACTGTGTTTTTTATCCCCCAAATAAAATTTCGTTTCCTACATCTTCTGTGTAATGTGGTATCCCTCAAAGGTGGTGGAAGGGAAATATGAGTCTAATGTTTTTAAGTATCAGGGACCTCTGGGCTTGCTACCTCTCTGGGATATGTCTGTGAAGGACTATTTTTAGGTATGCATGGCCAATATAGGTTTCTGTGGTTTAGAGCAGATCTTTTCAAACTTTAATATACATAAAACTCCCTGAGGCCAGGAAACAAGCAGATTCCAATTCAGCAGAGCTGTCACTGGACCTAAGAGTCTGCATTTCTAACAAGTTCCCAGGCTGTGCCAATGTCTACCATCATGCTTTGAGTAGAAAGGGCTAGGAGGAATTCCAGCTGGTGGTGATAAGGGAAGAAGGTGTATAATTTCTAAAATCTTTTCTCCTCTATGGGACTACCATGTTGCTCAGAACAAATTCATTCTCTTTTTCTCCCTAATTAAAAAAAAAAAATATATATATATATATATATAAACAAAGATCCTATCTGAAATCCTTCATGTGCATTTCCGGAAATCAAGAGATCTGTGCTTTTTGCTAACACAAAGCTAATTAAACTTCAAGCTCTGGTAACTTCAGCACAATTAACCTTATTTAAAGTCCGAATCAGTAGTTAAGATGATCTATTTTTGTTTGAAAAAAACGTGTATCACTGTATCTACTTCTGTTTGTCCATGGCAATTTCAAACCTTAGATTTTTAACTCTAGGGGATAGACAGTGTACCTCTGGCTTAGGGTCATGCAATCACCAAACACAGGCAGAAAGATGCTTAGAAAGTAGCTGGTTCCATGCCTTTCAAGGACAGCACAGCTACCCCTGGGGAAAAATGAAATGACTCTAGATGGAACATCCTCAGGTATTTTATAAATGTTTATAGTTTCCTATGTATTTTAATACATTAAATATACCTTACATATTAGGGAACTCTATAAGTAAACACATTTGGCCTCGAATTTTAACGATATGCTTAGAAAGTAAAAGACATATTATCTTAAATTTTAGAAATGAATGGTTACAAAGAACAAATATATGAATGTCATTATAGTAGCACATACATGAGAAAAAATTGTGAGAAGTGAGATTTGGGAAAGAATATTTAATCTACTACTAGCACTGACAATAGAGGAAGTTGAAGCTCAGATATATCACCATGTTTCAAAGAATTTAAGATGCCACAAATCACAGGGTGTGTCTTAATTTCAGAAGTGCTAAAATGTGAGGAAATTTAAACAATAAATGGAATATGAAGTGATTTACTTAAAGTCATGTACTTATGATTGAAAGAGTTTGAAGAATAATTTAGTCTGTAAGAGAATTTCTGCTTTAGTCAGTGACAAAGTGCTGACCAAAAGGAATAACATTCTCATAATGGAATTTCAGGTTCTACCTGTGGCAGGCAGGTAGGCGAAATAATTTCAGGCAAGATCCTTTCTTTGGTCCCCTGTTGTGACACAGTTGTTCCACTAAAAGGTCATATTTGTGGCTTTCTACAAAGTCAAAATTTACTCAATAAAGATAAATTCACAAGGTACATCATAGGCATTGGCTGGTGGAGTACTCTAGATTTCACTTGGTAGCTATGAGCTGAGCAGTTGTGGGTTGTTTGATTCTGATTTTAATTAATTTTAACACTCAAATCACACATCACACAATAATATATAGGTCGCATAACAGCTAAGAAATGGTTTGCAGCAGCTGCAGGATTACAAGAAGCAGAAAGTCCACAGAGATGTCAAAAGGCATTGCAGATGGCCAGATAGGGTTAGAAACCGGGCAGAGCTTGTGTGGTCATAACTTGTTTAAGATGTGAAGATTGGGAAAAGCATGAAAAGTGTTTAAAGCCCAAGTCTGAATAGCAGACAGTTTGAGGGGGTCACAGAAGGCAGGGAGATTGAACCTGAGTTGGTCATGCATTGACCTCATAATGTGTTCACCAGGTCATTGTGTGTGGGGGGGGGGTTGGGTGTGTCTTAGTGCCACAGTGTTTGGTGCCCCTCCTTTTGTATGATCCAGGTGAGGGGGTTACATCTTTTGTTGGTCTGGTGTCTTCAATAAGTCTATGGGCCTGTTTTCCCCTGATATGACTTTGATAAGACATGCCCCATTTGCCCCTGGTTTAATTTGATAAGTTTACAGAGGGTAATTTTTATTAGCATGATTAATTTATTAGTTTGTGCCTTACACTTGGTTGTGCAGTTAGAAGTTGTTCTCTCTGATAAGTTTGGTATGTCCAACACCTGGTACTTATCTATTTGCACAGAAAAATTACTGAATCATTCTGCCTTAGAACTTTTACTTGAGCAAACTGCTGTTTTATAAGATGGAGTCACTCAGGGCAAAATACAAGGAAAGCTAATTGTCTTGGTTACTTTTCTCTCATTGCTGAGACAAAATACCTGATGCCCAAAATGAAGGAAGGAAAGGTTTATTTCTTACAGTTTTGGGAGTTTCAGTCCATACTCAGCTGGTTCTAAGGCAGGGTGGCATGACTGAGGGGCAGTCATTCACTGCAGTTACAAGCAATAAGAGTGAAAAGGGCAGAAGAGGAAAACAAACCTCCTTCCTCCCCTTACACTGTTTGTCAGCTCCACCCCTGGGTGGGTGTAGCACCCATACCACCAATCCCAGCACTAAACAATGAACCAATCCCAAATGCTAGATTCAGCCATGTCCATGATTGCATGAGGCTTGGGGGCCATCAAACACAACCTTAACACTAATATTCTATACAACATGAAATAACTCACAGAAGAGCACATGCTGCGTGGTATATCTCCTAATATCAGCCTTTATAGGATGCTGACCTAGTCCCCTGTCAATATCTTCCAGCCAAGAATCACCAGGAGCATATCTGTGGATGATCAAGTTGAGTCTTTTACTCATTGCAATGAGGAAGAACAGTGGGAAATATCAGCAAGAAGCATTAGGGAAAAAAAGAACTTTTTGTACGATTTGGGATTGTGTTACATGATTTTTGAGGAGCATCCCAGGAAGCTGGGCTCTGCTCTGGATTAGATGCTATCAGGTAGCAAAGGTAATTCTGTGATTTTTCATTGTAAACCTTTTCTCAAAGGTGAGAGGAATGAAGGTAAATTAATGCTGAGCTTGGTAGGCAAGTAGTGTTTACTCCTATTAGCAAGGAAAAAGGAACATTTGATCATTTTTGTGATTTAGACAAAGTTAATATTTTGATCCATGTTCAAACTTGATAGGACAGTAAGTGTCACAGAGTGGTCTTACGTTACTATTTTGTGAAACAGGTGTGTTCTACAGGATGACAGACCAGCTGTGTGCCAGGCTAACACCTGGATGCTGGGGCTGTTTTTGCTTCTCACACCTTCCTAGGTAGTTCTCTCCTAAACATCTTGCCATGTTTTCAAAGTAAATGTGAGTTGTCAGCAAACTATCAGTAAATTAAAAGTTTCATATTTTGCTAATGAATTTAAGACACCTCCTTCTTTAAACTGTGTTAGCAGATACCTTTAACTCTGAAAATAATTGTCTGGCTGTTTTCTCTCCAAAAGAATGCAATCTTCAGCCATCTATGGTAATCAGTATTCTACTTCAACAAAGATCATAATCCACATTCTTAAGTTAATCCTACCCCAGCCATTTCACACAACCTTTCTTTATATGACAAAGATTAATTGTTATACTGAAACTTTCTTGAGGTTTCTATGCTTGGTCAGTAGCATTTACTGATGGTGACAGAGAACACTATCATAGAAACAAAATATTCTCAAGGGTTGTGATATCAATGGCCACCACATCCCCCAGGCTAGAGGCATAATTAACTAGAGGTAAGTAGAAGAAAATGAAGGTACATTAGTGGTCATCAAGGATCCAGAAGTAGGGAGTTTCTTTTTGAAATAGTGAAAACATTCAGTAATTAGGACTGGTAATGGCTGCACAATTTTGTAAATATACTGGAAACCACTGAATTCTACACTTAAAAGTGCAAATTTTGTAATATTTAAATGATACTCTATTAAAAAATTAAAAGATCTGAGTAATAACTGTATTAGTGAACTTTCCAATTACTGACACACCATACCCACAATTTAAAAGACGAAAAGTTTAATTTGGTTCATGATTTCAGGGAGTTCTGCCCATGGTTGTTAGCCTCTAAGGCAGAAGATGGCAGAGCAAAAATGATTACTTAGTTCATGGCAGTCTGGAAGACAAGCAGGGGAAAGATTAAGAGAGATGAAGGGGCAAGGAACTATATGTGGTGTCCAAGCTCACACCTCCAGGACCCACCCAGACAACCCAGAAGTGTGTTTACTACTCCCCGGGGCATTTCTTAATCCAATAAAGTTGACGGGATTCATGATCACAGTAAGACAGATCAAAAATCTCTTCAGAAAGACTTCTCTTATTTGTCATTGTTAGATTTTTGTCCCCTGAATTGTGACATTTTCATCAATAATGTGGTGTTTAACATGATTGGTTCACTTAGTAATAGTAATCGAATGGTAATCATAGCTCTCTTCACTGGATGAAGGTAACTAGTAGAACTGATAATAGGAAGCCTCAGTTCAAAGTCAGTTGCATATTCAGAGAGAATTTTTAAAAAATTTTGTCACCAATTTTTGTAAAGGTCTAAATCAGGCTCAGCTACACTAGCAGTTTCTAAAGGATTTCCCTAAAGGCTAAAGCTTAACTGACAGTAAGAATGGGAACTATTACAGAAAGCATGTTCTCCCGCACAGGTTTGCAGAGCACACAAAGTTTCTCACCACTCATGCATTCATCTGTGTGCCATTCTGGCAGGAAATGGGGGACTCAGGATGGATCGAACTCACAGCCTGTTGCCTAAGAACTTCAAGTGCAGTGACACAACAGAGCATGCTGTTTATGTCACCTGGATAGATGGGAGGGGATTGCATTTTGTTTGTGTAGGCTTTATCCATTCCTACTGATTTCACAGTAACGGAAATTAGGATCCTGGAACTCAGAAACAAAAAGAGAAAAGATAGCTTTATTCCTTATTTAAGAAAAAACTTCTCTCAGACAGGTCTTTCCTGGGAACCTTTTTGAATCCAGGACAGTTGGGATTGTATTTGTGTCAGTATGGAGGCCAAGAGCTGCTTCCAGGCTACTTATCCCACTCCCTGATCTCCTTTTTTCTCTGAGTGTTACCAGATTGGGTAGATGTCTCAGGCAGGAAAAAAAAATACTTCCAAGAATGCAAGTTTTGGAACGTTTTAAAATGTGAGCATCTCTTTTTTGTAACAACTGTAGAAATGATTCCTAAAAGTATAACAGTATTATTTTATGAAAGATAAAAAAAAATCATAAACCTCTGCATGACAGTGGTTAGTAGCTGCTGACTGAGAAAATGCAGAATGATAAATAGGTAAAATGAACGTATTAACACTTTGAAGTGATTTTGTGTTTCAGCAAACATAGCATCTATGTACATTTAAGACACTCAGTTTAGATACAGTTCTTACTTCTCAACCAACAAATTTCCAAATATTTAAAAGTTCTATGATACAGAATTCTATGTTGGTGAAAGGTGGCAAACTTCTATAACATGAATGGAATAGGAAACTGATGCAGTCCTTTTGGAAAGCAGTTGGGCAGTATCTATTAAATACCTAAAAATAAATTCTCTTTGGCTCAGTTGTTCTACTTCTTTGAAATTACCATTGCATGTTTGTAAAAAGAATAGGGATGTTCATTGCAATATACTTTATGAGAGCACAAAATGTGAAAACAACAGAAATATCCACTATTGGAGATTGGCTAACCACTCATGTGTTAGAATACTCTAGAGCCATTAACAAAGATGGAGTTCTTTGACACATTATTAAGTAAAACTTCAAGTCACACTGTGTACACAGGAAGGTCCCATTGATTTAAAAAGAAAAAATATACACATATGTAGCTTAAAGTCTACACAGGATCATGATACATTTCTTAGCCTTATGTTAGGATTTCTCAAGTTCAAGTAATATGTAGATCCTGCAAAGGGAAATAGCCTTTAAATACTCACTATCATTCTAAGATTTTGGTCCTAAATTTTACCTAAGTAGGTACAGGTACTAGAAATCAATGTACTCTCTGTGCATTTAGCACTGATAAAAATATAAATCCAAAGACAACTCACAAATTAAATGCTCTAAAAATCTGTGTAATAAAAACTCACATTGACAGATGATGGTGTGCTAAAAATGGTATCTCTGATGAAGTTAATGCTATAAAACTCTCCAAAACATCAAGTGTATGTTTGTAATTTAGGGTAATCAGACCATGTTTAACCAAGCTATGTGTCAATTTTAATGATCATGGCACTTGAAAACTCTATATTTGTTTTATTTTCTTAAAATTAGAGTTAATAGCTGATGGGCTTCTTAAAGCATTAACTATATTGGGAAACAAAAATAATACGTTAATCTTTATTTTTGGAGATGTTGAAAAGTGCATAATTTCAACACAAAATTCACAATGTTTGGAAAGAAAATGAGTAAAAACTGAAGTCATTCATAGCATTTTTTTAAAAAAAACCACCATAATTGAGATTTTCTTATCATTATTTCTATTTTGTCTCTAACTGTAAGTTCAAATACCCCCAGGACTATGACCTGTGGCTTTCACACAGCCCAAATGAATCATCTTCACATTAAACCAGTTTCTGATCTTTTCTCATTATCTCTCATTAATTAAACTAGTGTATTATTCATTTTAATTATGTTAATTTTCAGGATGTTACCTTGAATTCTCAATTTATTAAAATTTTTAAAATTTAAGTGTCTGTGTATGAGAATGCCACTCAGATGCCAATTATCATAGCCAAAAAAGAAACTTCTGTCATAGTAACTTGAAAAGAATTCAACCTAAGGCTGATTGTATCTTTTTGAATTGTCACTTGCCAACTTGTGGCAATCAGTTTTGCTTTCTGACTCATAATGAGTTAAAATCCAGAGAAAGCTGTTCAAAATATTTATAGCACAAGTGGTAGGATTTTGAGTGATTTTTATCTTTTCCTTTTATGTATCATTTCAAACATTTTAGAGAATCATGATTATTTATATAAACTTAAAAGTGCATAGTAAAGCTAATTTTGTTGTGGAAAAAAATTAAAAATAAAATGTTTATTTTATCACTTGACTCTCAAAGATTATAAATACAAATGAAAATGAGGGTGGCAGAATTAAGATCTAGCATTAAGTTGAATGTGATCACAATCTAGAATCTGGATAATGGAGATTTTTATATTTAGTCTCTGAGATGGCTATTCCAATAAATAAATAATATTAAAAATAGTTTCATATAAAGAACTTACAGGCCTCAGGAATATATGTCCAGAATCCATAGGGTCTTTAGACCTTGTTGAGAAAATACTTTCTATCCTTTTCTTTTTAATTTTATTAATTTCTTTTTTAAATTTTATATTTATGAGAACATTGTGTTAGTTATTTTTCTCTCATTGCCGGGACAAAATACTTGACACCCAAAATTAAAGAGAAAAAGATTTATTGAACTCACAGTTTGTGAAAGTTCCAGTCCATACTCAGCTGGCTCCACGGCAGGGTGATGTGGCAGAAAGGCAGACATTCACGGCATTAGCAGATATCAAAGGCAACAAGAGCCAAAATGGAGCTCACAAGAGAAGACTCCGTCCCTTATATTGCAGGTAGGCCACACCCACTTGTGTGTAACACTTATGCCCAGAATCCCATTGACCATGAATCAGTCACAAAGTTTAGAAGCCTGCCCCCAAGGTGCATGAGGCTTTGGGGGGAACATCCAGACGCAAACCATAACAAACACATTTGCAGTACGTGAAGCTTATATTCACTTTGGGGAGTAGACACACGTACATAACATATCTCGATTCTTTTTTATTCTCCTTCCCCTCACCACCCACCTCTCTCCTTCCATCTCTAGATTCCCTTCCCCCACTTTCATTATTATCATTATCATTATTTTATTTCATGTTTGCAATATATAATGTTTATATTCATTGTATTTGTACATGTGCATGACACATTTTAAATCTTTTTGTGTCCCTTTCCCCTACGTTTTCCCTTAAGCCTTGATCTATTAGACTCCTTCTGTTTACAAAAGAGCAGCCTGCCTGTTTTTTTAAAGTCAATCTTATTTTACTCTTTATTTGTACTTTGTATTACTCAAATGAGACACACCGTATGGTATTTAAGCTTGTATATCTGAGTTACTTCACATACATTGTTTTTCAGGTATACCCATTTTCCTACAAATCTCTTGGATTTATCCTTCTTTATCACTGAATAGTATTTCATTACATATAGATATCACATTTTAAAAATCCATCTGTCTGTTGATGGACATATAGGCTGCTTCTAGGATTCAGCTATTATGAATTGTGCTGCTATAAACATTGTTATGCATGCATTGCTCTAATATGATGTCTTTAACTGTTTTGGGAAGATCATAGAAGCTATGTCATACCATAGCACTTGACAGAGCTATGTCAAATGTAATTTCTATTTTAATCCTTTGCAGAATCTCCACACTGATTTCCATATGGTTGTACTAGTCTACATTCCCACCAACAATGTCTTCTTACATGACTTAGGTCTTCTAGTGACCTCCTTTCTCACCACCTCCCACCCCACTCACTTCCTTTTTAGATTTTCTGTCCCTAGATGCATGTTTACCTAGATCTTTTGCTGCTTCCCTCGAGATGTTCGTGATTCTCAAATTCGCAAGAAGTCATTTTGATATCCTAATAGGACTAATGCAGTAATGCTAGCTATGGACAGAGAACAACAGACTTCGATCTGATTGGGTGCCAAACACGAAGCCCAGTAAAGTAGAGATCTAGCTGGGATTGAAGGTAGGAGAGAGCTTGGGGTTTTAAAGCCTAAGCAACACATAGTGGCTCTATATTAAGAAAGCAAAATCTCTGAGTCCTGCTCATCAGTCCCCCAGTTTCTCGTCTAGCTACTGGGGAGGAGTGGGTTCCAGGATGACCAGCACCTTGGTTGCATGCACAATGTGCTCCATTCTAGATTTTGGAGCCATGCAAAGGTTGCAGGTCATATGGCTTAAGCAGGATTAACCATCATCCAGACAACAGTTTAAACTATCCACTTTTCAAGGAGACTCTGAAAGTTAGAGGAAACTTTTAAAATGTGCTACTCTAACTCTTTCAAATGAAGGCAAAAGAATCCCAGAGCGGTTAGTAGTTGCTCAGTGGATCAATTGGAACTACAATCTAATTCTTTTGATTTAGTGCTCTTTGAATCTATAATTTATTGTAAATTCATCTTAAATGAACTGCCTTTCCTCTTTCTGAAGAGTGACGTGAACATGCAAAAAGTCTGTATTTAGTAAAACATGGTAGGTGACACCCACTAAGCCACAATTTTGTCAAGAAAAGCTGCCTTTTCTGTCTCTTAGTTTTAACTCCCAGAACAGGAACCTGAGACCAGGGTTCCTGTCTAAATGCTAAAAAAGTGCTTTGGGAAACCTAAGTGGGAATGAGGCCAACAGGACTCAAAAGGGAGAGACAGAAAGGAACCATGTGATTCAGGCAAAGTCTAGAGGGAGAGAACATCAGGCTGAAACCACAGGGGACCTCCAAAGTGAAAGTTATACTTCAGCATTTTGTCTTCATGACTGAGGCAAGAAAAATAACCTGCATATTTGAGCCTTCACAGAAGACCTGCCTGAGGTAGCTTAAACTCTGGGTACTTCAGCTCCTGAGAGGCAGACAAAACGGCTCCTGAAGCCAAGGAGCAGGCTCTGCAGAGTTCTGGGTCAGGTGGTAGAGGACACAGATGCCTAGGGAATGGCATATAGAACAGAGTAGAGGACTCCTGAAGATGTAGGGTACAGTGGCAGTGACATTCAGTTGTATGAGATGACATGTATGGTAGATGTATGTGTGACATCAGATGTATGAGTGACATCTCAGTTGTATACCATAGTCCAATCCTTTGCCAGATCAATTCCCTATTTCGTCTACAAACCAATTTGAACAGATATTCTGGCTTAAGAAAAGATGTATCATGAGTACTCTGGATCTGGGATTGGTGATTTTTTTCCATAGGCATAGCAAGTATTTTAGGTTTTATGAGCCATAATGTTTGTTTTAAAGCCTATGTTCAACTCTACTAAAGAACCCACATACAATACATAAGTACATAGGTGTGACTTTATTCCAGTAATATTTTGTAGACATTGAAATTTAAATATCACAGAACTTTCACGTCATGAAATACTCTTTTATTGAGCTTTGTTCAAACTTTTAAAATGTAAAAGCCATTCCTCACTTGCAGGCCGTATAGACAATAGGCAGTGTCTTGATTTCAACTGTGGACTATCGTTTACCAACTTTGGCTGTAGATCAGTGATTTTTCAAACGCTTTTGCCTGTGACTGTAAGAAAGGCTTTTGGTTTTATATAAAACCTAGAACATAACACATATAAACACCCATGCACGTCTGTGATTGAAATTTAAGTTTCACAAAATGAAATTTTCCTGTGAATTATAAAGTCTGGTATTTTTCATTTTATTCCACTTGATTTTAATTTTATATGCTGTTGTGACCCACTGAATTGCTTTTCCAAGCCCCACTGGGTCTCGTCACTTCCAGTTTGAAAAACTACTAGAGATCAACAAAATCTCTA
The DNA here is from genome assembly GCA_004363535.1 of Dasyprocta punctata. NCBI lineage: Eukaryota > Metazoa > Chordata > Mammalia > Rodentia > Dasyproctidae > Dasyprocta > Dasyprocta punctata. The sequence goes on from RJWM01019386.1 coordinate 24,926, forward strand.
CTCTGGGCAAAGGTAGTATTATAGTCACAGTTGCTGTTTTGTACTCATCAGCACTGACATTACTTTGAATTTTCTGCAAATAACACAAAGACCAAAAAAAAAAAAAAAAAAAAAAAAAGATACTATCAAAACCTGCCAAGGGGAGCAAGACAGCAGTCTGCCTCAACTTGCCTGGTACCAGGAAATTTCAGATGGCTCCCTGTCTTTCTTGATGTGTGATGTATGAATTTCATTTGAAGTGAGCGGAATTCAGAGCAAACAGAGAATTTCAAGCAACTGCAAGCCCTAGCTTGAAACTTTGAGCTTGGCAGTTTTGAAGAGACTTTGGACCATTTGTATTTCAGGTATGTTTGTCACCAGCTAAGGTATTTGGAAAGTATGACAACTTCAAATACTGACCTCTTGGTATAACTCAGTGAAAGATTAAAATAGATCAGACCATGAATGGCTTTTTAAAAATTAAGCAAACAGTTCACTATGATTAGAGGACAAAAGATGAAACAGTTGGTACATTTTTCTAATTAAGGACAGCTTCACACTCTAAACTTTATAGTTCAGGGGTCATAATTGACCTCTGGAAAACAGGGACCAGATGAAACTGCTTTCATCATTTCCTATTATCCATTTTGCTCTTGTCGTTTTTCTGTACCATCCTGGTCTATCTAGATTTTTTTGAATTTGAGAAAACAATTGTATATAATTAAGTGTCACAGTGTAATAGAGTATATGATCTGATAAGGGTTTATCTAGATTTTAAAGGTGGGGTAAGGGAGATAGAGATCAATTTGAAATCCTGTTAAAAGACTTCACGCTTATTCTTATTTTCAAAACCCTCTTCCCCATATCCCATTTCTATGATAATGCATGTGGAAAATTATTGGGAAGATTTCAAAAGTATGAATCTGTGTGAATATTATATGTTGAGATAATTAGGATTAAAATTCAACGCTTAGGTGGTTAACAGAAATTTCTCTGAATGAAATAAATTCCACACAAAAAAATCAACTGGAAATTGGAAGGTTTTTTAATCTGACCAGCTGGACTTTTGATTAGAAGAAGGTTTCTTCATTTGTTCTTGGAACATGGGGTAGCAGCAAGGGCTTTGCCAGGACATCAGAGAAGACAGCTGGGGCTATTGTTGCCATGATCCTCAACCGAGAGCTCTTAAAATCTGCCAGGAGCATGATTCATGAGTTGCTAGAACAAAAAATGAGTAAAATGAGAAAAAAGAAAAAAAAGAAAACGAAAAAACCTTGAGATTAAAGGAAAATGAACAGGGGCAAAGGCATTTGAATGGTCTTTAAAGTTATTAAGTTTTCTATTCAGAGATCACTTTAAAGGCTACATAATAAGACAATTGGAGCAACTGGGAATACTTTGGAAAGTAAGCATGAAAAAGTAGACTCAGTAACTAGAGAGTGAGTGCTTATCCTATTTACTCACTTTCATACATATGTGAGTGTCTTTTCTCAATTAAATGTTCAGCAGTTTTGGAGGAATGGCTGAGTCTTATGATTGCTCTAAAATAAATAGGAAGCACTCAGAAAATACTCACTTAATGTTTCTGAATGAGGTTGCCTCTTGACTGGCTAAATAATACATTTTTATTCAAATTAGAATATAGACCCCTTGGGAGAAAGCTAGATTGAGTCAGAAGAAGCTATATGTTCCCGATTCCTCTATCCTTCCTCCTTAAAGGATATGCAGCTCTGGGTGACTTCTGCACCGGAATTGTCTGGAGCAGCTCATTAAGAATGAAGACTACTACACCCACTGCTCTAGGCCCACTGATTCAGAATCTAGGAGAAAGGAATACTTGCATTTTAAAATTGAAATATAATTTACAGAAAAGTAAATGCAGATTTTAATATAAAAGTTCAATGGGATTTGACAAATGTATACACTCCATGTAGCTACTCCCCAACTAAGACATTTATCACTCCAGAGAATTTCCTTAGATCCCTTTCTAGTCAATCTAGTCACATTCAGTACATTTTTTAAAGTTCATCCATGTCATTATATGTATCAATATCTAGATGCTTTTTATTACTAAATATTGTTCCATTATAGAAACATACTACAATGTGCTTATGCATTCACCTGATGATGGGCATTTGGTGTGTGTGTTTGGTTTCTATGCTGCATAGCAAATTACCATAAACACAGTAGTTTAAAATGGTACACATTTAACCAGGCGTGGTGGCATACACCTGTAATTCCAGCACTCAGGAGGTCAAGATAGGAGGATCGTTGTGAGTGCAAGACCAGCCTGGGCTACAAAGTGAGCTCAAGACCACCCTGAACTTCGTAGTGAGCCCCTGTCTCAAAAAGGAAAAAAAAAAAGAAGTTATACATGTATTATCTCAAATTTCAATGTTCAGTCATGACTGAGCTAAGGCCCCCTACCCAGGTCTCATCAAGTTGTAAGCATGGTATCAGACAGGCTGCATTACTGTCTGGTGTCTTCTTCCAAGCTCACATGATTATTCAGATCTTTGCCATTGTAGGACTCAGGGTCTGGGCTTCTCAGTTACCCCAGGCAACCCTCTCCATAGGCAGTTCATGACATGGCTATTTGCTTCTTCAAGGCCAGCAGGAAAGTATCTCTCTTCAGTCTGCTAAAATCAAGTCTTATTTAATGTAATGTAACCAAAGGAGTGACATTCCCTCACCACTGTGATATACCTAGAAGCAAGTCACAAGTTTCACTCACACTTGAGAAGCTTACACAAAGCGATGGATTACTGGGGGCTACCCTAGCATGTGTCCACCAAAATCATTTCCAGCTTTTAGCTCTTAATGAATACTAGTGTTCAAGTCTTTGTGTGAACCTATGTTTTCACTTTATTTGGGTAAATACCTACAAGTAAAATTGCTCAATCACAGAGTAGGTCTATATTTAACTTGATAAGAAAAACTCAACCATTTTTCACAAGGTTGCACAGTTTTACATTCCCATCAGCAATATAATGAGAGTTCCAGCTGTCTCATGTCTCAACCAATATTTACTGTCTTCTCTACTTATCATCGAAACCATTTTCTACTGGGTGTGAAATTCGCATTTTTAGTGAATCATGTGGGTGATTCTTCAAAACAGCTAAGCACTACTTTGTAGAAGCGAGTCATAGAGACTACTCAGCTCTTGTTACAGTCCCTCAGAAATAAGTCCTCACAGCTAACAGATCAACTGAATCACAGGGAGCATTTGTTAGAATCATGGGTTCTGGGCCTGTACTTCAGACTTCCAGAACCAGCAGTTCCATTAGTATTATTTGAGAACCTGTACATTCCAAAGGGCTTCTTCCTGTGTGATGCTTTGAGCTGCTGGAGTTAGGAACCACTGCCTTAACTACTTCAAGATGCCAAAGTGTCCTTAATACGCTACCCACAATACATCTACTGAATGGGGCTAAGACCATAAAGTGGCACCAGAGACACCCAGCTTCATTAATCATGTCCCTTAGCACATTAGTGTTTATTCACTTACTTGTATCTTCTTGTGTTAATGACACAACTACATGGAAGAAAATAAATTGGAGATTATACTTTAGATGGTTGACTTTACTAATAAGACTTAATTCTTTCTCAAGAAACTTTTCTCCAAATGTAACTTGATAATGTTAAGTCACAATCCCTTTGAATATTGAAGGCATTCACTTTCTTTAGGAAGGAATTCCTTGAAAAGCACCTGTTGGACACATGCTATTTCTAAAGCACTATGATACATATCAGCACTGGACAGAAGGCAGGAAGAAGACCGCCCACCAAGCAAGCTGTGCAACCCCAGTGCTCCATTCAGAGCCCCCTAGGAGAACCCCTCACCTGATGGGGAAGTGATATGTTCCTTCAGGACTCCTTAGCCATCATTTTTCAAAACCATCTTCAGTCCCCATCTGTGCAGCTAATTATCTCTTTGGAACTCACATACCTCTGCTCTTTCTACAGAAAAACAAGATACTGTAACAGTGTCTCAACAACCTGTATTTAGAATATGTTCAAAAAGTCTAACAGTAAGATCCACCTATGTTTAAGCAGTATGCTACTGTGTTTTCAAATAATATTCTCAGTGTCCTTTTTTTCAGCCTCCACACAGCTTTTCAAGTAAATTTTGTCCAAATCTCATTATATTAGAGTTCAAAACATCTACAAACTCATATGGTAGTGCATACTGCACTCTGGGAGGCTGAGGCAAGAAGGTCATAAGTTTGAGTTCAGCCTGGGCACCTTAGTGACTTAACAAGACCCAGTTTCAAGATTGAAAAATAATTTAAAGCATTGGGTTCGACCCCCACCCCCTAGTACTACCCCACACAAAAAAGTCTAGAAATCGGAAGTAAATGCTAACTATAATTTTTCATATGAACAGTTGAACCCATTGCTTTAAATTGGGAAATTCTTCAACTGAAAAGGTGGCTGAATATTGAAGAAAAATAGATGAAGCACAGCACTGGAAAATATAACTGATGCAGTGTTTGAAAATAAGTTTGTCCTAACACTAACTTTTAGAATACTCTGTACACTGTCCATTTAACTCTAAAAAGCACGTAAGGCCACGAAATCAGGGAGGTTAAACAATTTGCCCAAGTTCTCCCCTGATTCAGTGGCACAGCCAGGATTTAAACTTCAGCTCTTGTGGTCTAGGCTCAACTGCTTTCTCCTTCAGGACAACACCTCTGAGTTCTCACCACAGTGCAGGTTGTTGTGAGACCACATCGCCTTCCTGACATCTCGATTGCAGCTTGATTATGTTCAGTGATGAGCTTACCTCTTAACACTGTGGCCTTTGGGAAACTTTGGGACACCAGTGAGGACAATCTCCTCAGACAGAAATCTTGCATTTAGTGTTAAGGAATGCACCCTTAAAATCTGCTGCTAGAATCTCTCAGGTCCGAGGGACCAACGTAAAGAGCCACTTCTTTTGTCTATGAAGTTTTTACAGACAAGATTGAGACTTACTTTCTTATTTTCACCTATGTAGCTGGTACACCAAAGCGATGGATATGTTTGCCTTGTGTGCAAGGCTTTAGAAACTATTGGTGGGAGAGTGAGGGGTCAGTGGAGCAAAGAAGGAAAAGAACACTTTCAATAACACTGATGCTACAAGGGGTAAGAAGGCTCAAGAAACAATAGTCCTCCCCTCTTTCAACAGACACCATGTAATTACAAAGGCACACGCACAAGACAATGACTGTCAGCCCTCAGCTGGTGTGTGCATGATTTATTACATGCACACGCTCCAGCCCTAGCTGTCTCTTGGAGGTGGAAGCACAGGAGAAGACAGGGACCTATGTGCTTGGGTCTTCTCTACGAGGTACCCAAAAAGCTTCCAAGCTTTGTTTTCTTACCTCTTGTACAAGTAGAAACTAGACTCCTTTTTTGAGACACTTGTCATCTTTATGTACTTTTTTTTTTTTTTTTGCTGAGAGTCAGAATTATCTGTTGTTATCTATAATTTTCCCCCAAAAGGGTGCAATATTGTAACAACTTCCAAGGCACTTTTGAATATAGAATGCTCCTTCCCTCCAAGCTCAGGACATACGCTGGGAATGAATTTATCTCCCTCGAATTTTCCTCCCCAGTGCTCCTTCTCCCTGTCTGACTGCCTCACCACCATAGCATCCCCTGTCATGCCACATCAGTGTGGCTTTATTGTCCCTCTGGACAGAATTTCTCACAAACTAAGGTAGCAAAGGACTCAGTCCTGGCAGACATTTTCTTCCTTGTATGAGGCTCTCATTTACTAATGAATACCTCCTTGGGGCTTCATTAGTAAAGAAGGCAAGCACAGCACTAGAGATGAAGAAGAGAATTATCAGTCACTTGGGCACAACCTTCTTAACAAGATAAGACTGAGCAACTAACCTAGCCCCTGGACAGTTATTCTCAAGCTTCATTGTTCATATCTTCAGTAAATATGTTCTACCTGGCCTCATTCCACATGAAGCAGATAGCTGTTCACACAGAGATTTCACGAGACACAGAGTGCATCATCTACTCATTCATTCACTGAGTGAGCGTGAATACTCATTATGTCCTAAGTACTTTGTGAAATACATATGTACCATGAGCATATTATTTCACCTGTGCTAGAGAGAAATGCAGGAATCTTGGAAGCAAGTAGGAGGAGCTCTGCTCCCAAAGTGGCAGTAGCTGGGCCATGGGTTACCTGTAGGAGGTAGCGTGGAAGTGTTTGTGGCAAGTGAAAGGACAACTTAGGCAAGGTCATTAGTCTAGGCAGAAAGAATAGAACAGGGAAGACTTGAAGATAGTGGTGTAGTGGAGCCTGCTGGTACCACTGCGTGCCTCTCTTCCCAAATCCACACTCACTGATGTCACCTTAATTGCTTGGAACCAGTCATTTACACAACAGAGACTAGCAAACAATATCAGAGGGTTTTTATTTATTTATTTTTCCTCAGAAGATCCAGTTGACAAATATTTACCAATATACCATTGCCCAGAGGGGCCAAACAGCAAAAAAGCCTAAGATAATCTGCCAGAAGGTTAGAGTCTTAGTCTCATTTCTAGTGACATAAAATACCCAAGACCAGGTAATTTATAAAGAATATATGCTTGTTTGGCTCAAAGTCCTGGCACCTGGGAGGTCTAACAGCATGGTGCTGATATCTGCTTGACATCTGGAGAGGGCCTTCTTTTTGCATCACAGTATAGCAGAGGGCATCACATGGCAAGACAGAGCAAACGCACTAGATCAGGTCTCTCTTCTTATAAAGTCACTAATGCAGCTGGGCGTGGTGGCACACGCCTTTAATCCCAGCAGTCAGGAGGCTGAGGTAGGCGGAGCATTGTGAGTTCGAGGCCCGCTTGGGCTACAATGCGAGCGCAAGGCTGGCCTGAGCTACATAGTGCGACCCTGCCTTGAAAAACTAGGGCCGGGAGTTTGGCTCAGTGGCGTAAGCGCCTGTCTGGCAGGCGTGAAGCTGTGAGTTCGATCCCCGGTGCCACAAAAATAAATAAATAAATAAAATCACTAATGCCATCATGAAGTTCAACCCTCACAATAACTTCTAATCCTCCCAAAGTCTTCACCTCCAAATGCCATTAACATGATCTTGGGGATTAAGTTTCCAATACAAGAATTTTGGGGACAAGTATTCAAATTATAGCATTCAGTTTATCTGCTGTTAAATATTATGACAGGTGTGTGTGCGTGTGTGTGTGAGAGAGAGAGAGAGGGAGAGAGAGACAAAATACCTGATATAATCAATTTTTTTTATTTTAAACAAAAGGAAAATAAGAAATCAAAACAAAACAATTTCACCCCAACCAACAAAACAGCAACAATCATCAGCATATTGGATATTCCTGAAAATTATTTAAGACAAAAAATACAGACATGAAACATTACCTAACTAATTGTTAACACAACTGTTTTCAAATGAACATTTCACATTAAAAATAAAATCTGAAGGTGACCCTGAAAAAATTACATTTTACTCAAAATTCTTTTTCTCTGACTGTCACAACTAATTTTTATATACATAGATTTTATTTCAGATGATATGATATTCTACCCAGAGGACCCCAAGAACTCCACACCTGTCTTGTGATGGCAAGGTACTGAGGTCTCCCAATACAATTGTATTAAGACTTACTTAATTTTTCATGTCGATTCATAATGGCTTTGTATAACTGGGTGAACTAGTATTTGTTGCATTATTATCTCTTCCTCTTAGATTGTTCCCTTACCAATATATAATAATCTTCTTTGTTTCTCTTAATCAGTCTTGGCTTGAAATTAACTTTATCAGCAAATAGAGTAGCTACCTCTGCTTTTTTCTGGACTCCTGTTGCATGGAGTATTGTTTTCCATCCTTTAACTTTCAATCTGTGAGTATCTTTTTGAATTAAATGTGTTTCTTGTATACAACATATTGTTAGATCTTGCTTCTTGATCCATTCTGCCAGTCTATGTCTTTTGACTAACGAATTAAGACTAATGAATTAACATTGATGGTTAAAACTGATACATATTGATTTATCTTTATCATGTTGTTTTCTTTTTTCCTAGTGGATTCCTTCTATTAGGGTTGGTGGAGCTGTAGTACTTATCATCCCTTTCTAAAACATCCTTCAGGCTACAGGGACTTAGAGAGCTTGTACTCGCCACATCAGAGCGCCAAGCGCACGCGAGCTCCATACTTCAGTGGAGCCGCTTGTGCATGCGCCAGCCCAGAACTCGCCCACCCCTGCCCAGCTGGGTTTGTCCAGGCACTGTAGGCCTGCGACTTGCCCAGGCTTGCCTTGGTGGAGCAGTTGTCATTCTGAACTTGCAGACAGAGCCGGGCTCTGGGTGGCATCACTCTGGGGTACTCTGCCTAACTCCCCGGGGCCGGGAGGCCTCGGCCCCCCACCCAGTTAAGGCAGAGGCTCCACCCGCACGCCCCGGGAGGCCAAACCCCCTTGCTGCGCGCAGGGCCCAGCTCAACCAGGTCCCGTGATTCAGCGCGATCCAAGAATCAGCGCGACCCTCAGGGGAATGCCCGGTCAACCTCGCAGGACACAGGGCCACATAGGTTCTAGAAGAAAATGACAAAACAAAACACCAAGAGGCAGTCTCTGTCCCCCATCCCACAAAGAACAAACCCAAGAGACACTGAAATGGAAGACAGTGGGAGTCACACAAAGGGACTTTCTGAAATGATAGAAAATGCAATAAAGAAACAGCTCGATGAAGCTATAGAGAAATTCAAATCAGAATTATTCTCTCAGCTAAAAAATGAAATGAGAATCATTATTAAAGAAATGTGTGTATCTAAAGAAGAGCAAGTTACAAAAATAGAAGAACTTAAGAAAATGATTGAAACCTTGAATGAACAATATAAGACACAAACAGAATGCATGAAACAGATGCAAAGGGAAATGCAGGAAATGAAAAACTCCATGGAAAGTTTGAAAAACCGCTTAAATGAAGCTGAAGACAGAATCTCAGATCTTGAAGACAGCATGGGAGATCAGGGCCATGAAAGAAAAGATCTCCTAAAAATAGTAAGGAACCAAGAAACAACAATTCAACAGCTGCAAGACAATGCCAAGAGAAACAACATAAGATTAATAGGCATAAATGAAGAAGCAGGGGTCAATACTAATGACCTGCGAAGACTATTCACAGATATAACAGCAGAAAACTTTCCAAACATGGGAAGAGAATCTGAAATACAGGTAACTGAGGCATACAGAACCCCAATTAACCACAACCAAAATAAATCCTCACCCAGACATATAATAATAAGGGTATCAGAAATATAGCACAAGAACAAAATACTAAAAGCTGTCAGAGAAAAGAAACAGATCACCTACGAAGGAAAGCCTATCAGAATCACGGCAGACTTCTCAACACAAACCTTTAAGTTAAGAAGAGCTTGGAGTGAAGTATTTCAAGCCCTGGAAGAAAACAACTTCCAACCCAGATTGATGAACCCTGCAAAACTATCTTTCAAAATTAATAGAGAAACAAGATACTTTCATGACAAAGAAGAATTGAAGAAATTTATGGCCACCAAACCAACACTACAGAGAGTACTGAAAGACACTCTAGAAAGAGACAAAGATAGCCACAATCTTAAGAACAATAACAAAAGGAAACCACTAAGCAGGGCAAGTAATTAAACAGAAAATGTAGAAAACCAACAACAGAAAGATATCATGACAGGGATGAGCCGGTATGTATCAGTTATATCAATCAATGGAAATGGTCTCAACTCACCAATAAAAAGAAACAGACTAGCAGAGTGGCTTAAGAAACAAAATCCAACAATATGCTGTGTACAAGAAACACATTTCACTCAAAAGGAAATTCACAGACTAAAAATCAAAGGCTGGAAAACAATACTCCATGCAACAGGAACCCAGAAAAAAGCAGGGGTAGCTATTATGTTTGCAGACGATGCAAACTTCAAACCAAAATGATCAAAATAGATAAAGAAGGTCACTACATACTTGTTAGGGGAAAACTTCAAGAGGAAGAGATTACAATCATAAATATATATGCACCAAATATGGGAGCACCCAACTATGTAAAACACTTCTTAATAGACATGAAAAACCAAATAAACAATAATACAGTTATAACAGGGGACCTTAACACCCCATTGTCACAGAGAGATAGATCAACCAAACAAAAAATCAGCAAAGAAATAGCAGAACTGAATCAAGCTTGTGAACAAATGGACCTAGTAGATGTATACTGAGTATTCCACCCATCAACATCAGAATACACAATCTTCTCAGCTGCACATGGGTTATTCTCTAAAATAGATCATATACTGGTCCACAAAACAAGCTTAAGTAAATACAAATGAACTGAAATAATTCCATGCACATTATCTGACCACAGTGCAGTAAAATTGGAAATGAATGACAAAAAAACCTACAATAACCGCATAAACACATGGAAATTAAATGACACCCTCCTAAATAACCAATGGGTCACAGAAGAGGTTAAAGAAGAAATTAGACAATATTTACAATTGAATGAAAATGCAAATACAAATTACCGGAACCTGTGGGATACAATGAAAGCAGTCCTCAGAGGGAAATTTATAGCACTAAACTCTCATATCAGAAAAATGGAAAGAACACACATAAACAACCTAATGCTGCACCTCAAACTTCTAGAAAAAGAAGAGCAAGTCAAGTCCAAAGCCCAAAAAAGGGAGGAAATTATTAAGATTAGAGCAGAAATTAATGCAATTGAAACTAAGAAAACAATACAAAAAATTAATGAATCGAAGAGTTGGTTCTTTGAAAGAGTAAATAAAATTGATAAACCCCCAGCCAACCTTATCAAAAAGAGGAAAGAAAAAGCTCAGATTCATGCAATAAGAAATGAAAAGGGTGAAATCACTACAGACCCGGTGGAAATACAGAAGATCATCAACATCTACTTCGAAAACCTTTACTCACATAGATTCGATAACACAGAAGAAATGGACAGATTCCTAGAAACCTATGAATTACCAAAGCTGAATCAAGAAGATGTAAAGCTGCTGAATAACCCAATTTCAGCTAATGAAATTGAAAATGTAATTAAGACCCTACCAACAAAGAAAAGCCCGGACCCTGATGGATTCACTGCTGAATTCTATAAGAAACTTAGGGAAGACTTAATGCCAACACTCCTCAAACTCTTCAATGAAATCGAAAGGGAAGCAAGTCTCCCTAACTCATTCTTGGAAACAAGTATTACCCTAATACCAAAACCAGAGAAAGACCCAACCAAAAAAGAAAATTACAGGCCAATCTCCCTAATGAACATTGACTCAAAAATTCTCCATAAATTCTGGCAAATAGAATACAGCAAGTTATCAGCAAGATTATACACCACGATCAAGTGGGATTCATCCCAGGAATGCAGGGATGGTTCAACATACACAAATCAATACATGTAATACACCATATCAACAGGGCCAAGGACAAGAACCACATGATCATCTCAATAGATGCAGAAAAAGCTTTTGACAAAATCCAACACCCATTCATGATCAAAACCCTACAGAAAATCAGAATAGATGGTCTCTACCTCAACCTGATAAAAACCATATATCATAAACCAACAGCCTACATCTTACTAAATGGAGAAAAACTGAAAACTTTCAACCTAAAATCAGGAACAAGACAAGGATGTCCATTATCACCACTCCTATTCAATATAGTTCTGGAAATATAAGCCAGAGCAATTAGACAAGAAAAAGAAAAAAATGGAATAAGGATAGAAAAGGAAGAAGTGAAATTATCATTATTTGCAGACGATATGATACTCTACATAGAAGACCCCCAAAAATCCATTAGAAGACTTTTAGAAGTAATAACTAAATTTAGTAATGTAGTTGGATAGAAGGTGAACACTCAAAAATCAATAGCATTCCTGTACACAAACAACAAAGTCACTGACAGAGAAATAAGGGAAACCACACCCTTCACTATAACATCCAAAAAAATGAAATACTTAGGAATCAATCTAACAAAGGAGGTAAAAGATCTATACAGTGAAAATTACATTACTCTAAAGAAGGAAATCAAAGAAGATTTCAGAAAATGGAAAAATATTCCCTGTTCATGGATAGGAAGAACAAATATCATGAAAATGGCCATTCTCCCAAAATTATTATATAGATTCAATGCAATCCCAATCAAAATACCACCAGTCTACCTCACAGAGCTTGAGAAAGCATTCCTGAAATTCATCTGGAACCAGAAAAGACCTAAAATAGCAAAGGCAATTATGGGCAACAAAAGGAAGGCAGGAGGCATCACAATCCCTGACTTGAAACTATACTACAAAGCTTCTGTGATAAAATCAGCATGGTACTGGAATCAAAATAGACCTGAAGATCAATGGAATAGATTAGAAGATACAGCCACAACTACAAACACACTCAGCCACCTCATCTTTGACAAAGGGGCCAAATATGTACATTGGAAGAAAGACAGCCTCTTTAACAAATGGTGCTGGAAAAACTGGCTCTCTATATGCTGTAAACTAAAACTAGATCCATGCCTATCACCATGCACTAAAATAAAGTCAAAATGGATCAAAGATCTCAATATTAAAACAGAGACACTAAACTTACTAGAAGACAGAGTAGGTAAAAATCTCGATGACATAGGAGTAGGCAGAGAGTTCATGAACAAAAATCAGATAGCACGGGAAACACTTCCCAGAATCAACACCTGGGATCTCATCCTACTAAAAAGTTTTTGCATGTCAAAGGACATCTCCAACAGAGTGAAAAGAAAACCCACAAACTGGGAAAATATCTTAGCCAATTGTCCATCAGACAAAGGACTTCTATCTAAAACATATACAGAATTAAAAGAAATCAGGCCCCTAAAATTCAAGGACCCAATCCAAAAATGGGCATCTGAGATGAATACACACTTCTCAGAGAAAGAAATACAAATGGCAAATAAATATATGAAAAAATGTTCAACATCAATGGTCATTCGGCAAATGCAAATTAAGACAATGCTGAGATTCCATCTTACTCCAGAAAGAATGGCCAAGATTAAAAAATCAACCAACAGCAAATGCTGGAGGGGCTGTGAGGAAAAAGGAACTCTTCTCTACTGTTGGTGGGAGTGTAGACTGGTGCAGCCACTATGGAAGTCAGTGTAGAGATTCCTCAAGAAGCTAGGATTAGAGATCCCATTCAACCCAGCTATCCCACTTCTGGGCATTTTCCCAGAAGAATTGAAAACATTATACCACAGTGATACCTGTGCACTTATGTTTATAGCAACTCAATTTGTAATAGCCAGATCTTGGAAACAACCCAAGTGCCCATCAATCAAAGAATGGATAAAAAAGATGTGGTATTTTAAGAAAGATTGCATTGAGACTTTTGTAAGTAAATGGTCACGACTTGAGACCATACTCTTAAGTGAGATAAATCAAACCCACATGTGTAAATACCGTATTGTCTCCCTAGTGTAAGAAATGAAAAGTACATATGATCCAAAATCTATAATAAATGCTACATATGGGTGAAGAACAGCTCAAAGAGCAAGAGTAACTGGGAAGGGAAAAGGCGGAAAGAGAAAAGGGAAGAGGAAAAGTTATAAACCTGTATATATGTATATATAAGATAACTAGAATGAACACACTGTTGAATCTATTCGTTGTTGAGAAATAACAGTTAATGCTCATATGATTAGATTAATTTTACATGTCTCTATCTGTTAATGTAAGTAACCATTTTAAAGATAACGATGCGCAGTGTTGCAAGCATTGTCAAGTTTCTGTCATCCGATTTTGTAAACCTGCAATGTTACTGTAGTGTATTTACTCTTGTTGTTTGTTTGTCTCTTTTGCTTGTTGTTTTTGTTTTATATGTCTTTTTTTCTGTTTTTTTCTTCGCTAAAATAAAAATAAAATAAAATAAAGTAAAATGTCCTTCAAAATATTTTGGAGTGCTGGTTAAGTGGTCATGAATTTCTTCAACTGTTCCTTATCATGGAAGTATTTTGTTTCTCCCTCTATTTTGAAAGATAGTTTTTGCAGGATACATCAATCTGGGTTGAAAGTTGTTTTCTTTTAGAACTTGGAGTATTTCACTCCAAGCTCTCCTTGACTTGAGAGTTTGTGCTGAGAAGTCCACTGTAATTCTGATGGGTTTTCCTTTATAGGTGATTTGTTTCTTTTCCCTAACAGCTTTTAAAATTTTATTCTTATGTTGAATT
>RJWM01019387.1:0-39191 GCA_004363535.1 Dasyprocta punctata
GGCCCCTTATTTACATACCAAACCCTCATAGCAAGCCTTCCGGAAGATTTTCTGGTTTCAGCCCAACCTTCTGACATAGGTTTGCAGCTGCTGTATAATAGCAGTCACTTCTTGCGTTTAGTCCCACCTGGGTACTGACTCCCTGGTGCTGTAGCACAGGTCCTGTTAAAATGCTTACTTTGGTGCTCTTTAAACCTGCTCATGATTTATTTCTTGGGTTGTATGGGCTTCAAAAGTCCTGTAAACCTACTCAGGATTTTTATCCTGAGTACAGCGATCAATTTAAATGAAAGAGCAATAAACATTAAGAGCTGTTAGCACCAAAGAACTCCAGAGACCAACAGCAAATAGAGACCAGCATAGGGTAAAGTTGACCTAGTGACTGGTAGTGCAGTAAACAGCAGCTGGCTGTGTCAACTGTTGGCATCTAGCATTACCTGGTATCATCAGGACTGCTAGTAGAACAGCACTTTGCTGATTGATGATCTCCATCTGAACTGAGCAAAAGAACACTAGGCTGATTGGCGACACAGCTAGCCTGGGCCATAAAACCTTGCTGCTTAAAAACAAAACAAAAAACAAAACGCCTTGGCTGTGGTGGTGCATGCCTGTAACCCCAGCACTGGGAAGGCTGAGGAAGGAGGATCGCTGCAAATTCAAAGTCAGCCTGGGCTACATAGTGAGTTCAAGGTCAACCTTTACTATGCAGTGAGACCCTGTCTCAAAAGCAAAACAAAATAAAACAAAGCAAACCATGAACTACATGACATGAGTAACAAAATATACTTTATTTTCCATTGATCATCATTGAGGGTGGATAACATGATGTGTGTGCTTATGTGTGGAGTGTGTTTGTGTGTGTTACTGGGGATTGAATAAGGGCTTTGCTCATGCCAAGCAAACTCTACCACTGAGCTACATTCTCAGACCTTTTTAAAAAGTTTGAGAGAGGGTTTTCACTAAATTGCTCAGGATGGCCTTAAACTTACCATCCTTTATCTTCAGCCTCAAGTTGTTGAGATTCTAGGCATGCACCACCACACCTCACTAAATGGTAGATTTGAAATCACCAAGTCCACTTCTCCTAAATCAATCATGAAGGCTTTCCATCCATAATAATTCATTTTCTCAGTGGAAAAAATGAAGGCATCTGTCCTTAATGTGTTATAGCAGACTAAGTTATATCCTGCACATGCATACACACTTTTGATCTGTTTATTTTGAAACTAAACATAACTTACAGAAACGACATTTATGGGGAAGAGCGATTTTGTATGTCAATCAAGCTAGCCAGGGGAGAAGGGTGTTTAGAATTCCCTTTTCTTTCCCCTCCAAAAAAAAAAATCCAAAAAAAACCACAAAAAACAAAAAACAAAAACCCCAAGATAGCACTATCATGTCTTATTACTTCAAGCATTTTTAGTTTTTGCCATTTCCCATAAATGATATCGTTTGCATTGTACTACATTCCATATATATATGTGTGTGTGTGTGTGTATGTATATATATATATATATATATATATATATATATATATATATTTTTTTTTTTTTTTTTTTTTTTTTTTTTTTTTTTTTTTTTTTTTTTGCGGTCCCGGGGCTCGAACTCACAAACCTCATGCCTGCCCAGCAGGCGCTTAAGCCACTGAGCCAAACTTCCACTCCTATTTTTTTGAGGCAGGGTTGCACTATGTAGTTCAGGCCGGCCTTGCTCACACTGTAGCCCAAGCTGGCCTCACACTCACAACGCTCCGCCTACCTCAGCCTCCCGGCTACATTCCATATTTCTGATTATGATTTTAAAACATTCTTTAGAATGAAATTTGTTTCTAGACTTGGTATTTGGTGTACAAAAATTATAGATGATAGTTCTGACAAGCCCCAGACTGAAAATGGCATTGAAGGCACTGTGTTCACATGAATTTCTTTTATCATGCTGTGCTGCTTTTCAAGAAGTCTATTATTCCCTCAACTGCCCCTCTGGCCTCCTCTCTGAATCCTCTAGTTTATAAGCTGAGGAAGAGGAGCTGGGTGACCCTGTGGACACCGCTGTTGCTCTTCCCGCGCGGCTTGTCTGCCGTGGGGAGAGTTGGATTCCGTCCACACTTCAGGCTGCAGGGATTCTCACTGGCCATTGTGTGGACGTTCAGGCATCATCACCAAATGCCACGACAAATCCTTAGTTAACATTGGTCCATGAGGTGTCTAATCATTTAGGCGAAACATTTCTAAAGTGTTGGATTTAATATTGAGATTAATCAGTCCTCCATTTCTTCCTATTCAAATATTAAATGCATATTTTAAATGAATGCAATGTTTATGTGCAGCAATATTTTGGGATACTGTGAATTCTCAATAGTCCCACAGAATGAAACCAATATAGCTGTTCTTCAAATATATGCTGACCTTTGTAGCTTGCAAATAAACTTCTTAAAGGTTTCAGTTGCATATTCAAATAGATTTTGCTGTAGATCACACGAATCTGTATCACTAAAATTTTGTTTTAGGAGTTGGTACAATGAAGACGAAGAAATCTACCTATTTTGTAGGTATTGAGCTAATGTGATACTTGCTATCTTTTTTTTTTGGTACCAGGGATCGAATTTACAAACTCCCACCTACCAGGTAGGTGCTTACACCACTGAGCTAAATCCCCAGTCTTATTTTTTGAGACAGGGTCTCACTATGCAGTTCAGGCTGGCCTTGAACTCACTTTGTAGCCCAGGCTAGTCTTGAACTCACAATGATCCTCCTGCCTCAGCCTCCCGAGTGCTGGGATTAAAGGCATGCGCCATCATGCCCGGCTGATATTTGATATTTTAAACAAAGTTTTGAGTTTTATTTGGTTGATATTCAAGTTTGAGTGACACTTAGCTCCATACTCCATACAGAAGGTAATACTTTAAACTTTTCATGATTAATTTAGCATTAACTAAAAATATAAATTCTTTTGACACTATTTACTCACCTGGGCTAGAGTTCATTTATTTGAGTTGTTACACTAATTTTTAAAAATGGAATTATAATGTTTATGGCTGATTAAATAGGAAAATAAAACTTTCGTATTGCTACACATTCATTATTGCTATCTTATACAGAAACAATTTTTTAAAAATAAGCATTAGAAGCAAAATTAATACCAATGGAAACAAATTCAATTTAAACATCTGTTTATTAAAAGGTGACTGAATTTATTAGATGCAGCTTTATAGTAGTTTCAGTCAAAACTTCAAAAGCACATTTCTCTGGGTGCTGGGTTAAGACCCCTGTGGTGTAACCCTCACAACATAACCCTAATAATGATTACTTGGTGCTAATCACCCTCAGTGGCAATGGGGGATAAAGGGCAAAGAAATACACAGCCAGTGCAAAAGCCAGAAAAGAATAGAGGTTCTAGAGCAACTTTAACCAACTACTTGATACAATAAAATGCACGTTGTCACAGAGCCACAGACCTTCATTTTTCAGATCAAACCTTCATGCATCAAAACCTCATGGATGCTAGGCAAGTGCTCTACCACTGAACTACATCCCAGCACCCAAACTCCTTTTTGGCAAAGCTAAGCACTGGAGAAGAAAAGCAAACAGTTTAAATGTGCGTCTGGAATCCATGTCCTGCATTCCTTCCCATTTCCGCGTGCATGGCAGGTAGGTTCTCTGCACCAAGTCTCTTCTTTTTGGGACCATGGCAGAATGTTGGACAGCCAGTATTTCCTTGGGACCATGGTAGAATGTCTGACAGCCAGTATTTCCTTGGGACCATGGTAGAATGTCTGACAGCCAGCATTTCCTTTACTTTTACTAGCCAGACACGAGGAGAGTGTTTCCAACACATCCTTTTCTTCAGGAATGCATACTCATGTGAAGGAAGAGATAAAAAATAATTCAGGTGTAATTAATGTGGTCAGTACAAAATCGAGGTACATGTGGATTGCTGGAATTATGCACTTAGTTTTGATTCTAAGATGTTTTTCAGTGAAGAGGCAGAATAGGTAATAGTATCCATTTTTCAAAAGAGGCATATACGACACCCTGTCCCCCAAACCAGATGGTAAGTAACATAATGTGAGGAAGATTTCTTTTACTCAGGGATCAGTAACTTTTTTCAAGAGCATTCGAGATTAGCAATTTCTCTTGCCATCTGGGTTTTCCACCTCTTAAATTTACTTTTCAGTTTATGGTTCACTAACATTGGCTCTTGTCATTTACACTGATCATGTGAAAACCTAATAAAAATTTTTTTCTTGCTTATCTGTTTGAGACAGGGTCATGCTACACAGTTCAGGCTGGCCCTGAACTCACTTTGTAGCCCAAGCTGGCCTCAAATTTGCAGTGATCCTCTGGCCTCAGCCTCCTGAGTGCTGGGACCCATGTTATTTTTTAATCAAAATAAGTTATGTAATTTTATTTTTCTGAAACAAATAATGAAGCATTTTCTATATAAAGCACCCACTATACTTCGTAATGCAAATATGCTTATATATTAATCATATATTGTTTTTACTTCATAATTTATTTTTATTTTTATAGGCTATTAGAAGGGCTCCTTACTAATAAATCTTTGTCAAAAGCCTGACAGAAATGGGATATTCCTGAGGAAATAGCAGTAATTATTGAGTATGAGGTATGGCATCTTGAATTACAAATTAACTTTTTCAAGTGTTATTTATTTATACTGAACTCATACAGTCAAATAAGAATACTGATAAAAATAATTGCTGCTACAAAAAAAGTAATTTTTAGTTGGAACTGAATGGAATCCTAAATTTTATTAGTAACATTGAAAACCTTATTCTAATAGCATTTCCTTTTTAAAAAGAGCTTAGAATATAGCGAGTTTGTTTCAAATATCCTAATTAGAAAAAAAAAATCAGAAAATAGCAGTTATAATTTTCTTTTTGGGAAGTTTTTTTTTTTAAGAGGCCTCATAAGAAATTCTGTCAGGATTAAGTTCAGAAAAAGTTTTGAGGAAGGCTCCCAAATAACTGTGAGATTCCAATGTATGCTATGTGTCAAAAATTAAATTGCCATCAACTGACAGCTAAACTTGATACCTTTGATCTTAAAGACATAGGATACCACAGATAAACCTGAAGAATTTCTTCCCTTAGCTAGTCTGTACAAATATAGGACAGTACATGTTTCAGGATTTTTAAACAAAGAAACATCCTTAAAAATTCTCGCAAATTTCAAAAAGTGCTTGATAACTTAAGATTTTTTTTTGTCTCTAGGCATTTCATACTAGATTGAAAGTCAAATATGATGGAACCAAATACATTATGAAGCCAAGGCTAAGAAAAATCCATCTATATGATTAAATTTTTGCAGAACATGAACACTTGGTGTCAGCCCTGACACCAGGGTGGAGCAGGGGTGGGGGTGGGGCTCTCCAGGAGCTTCCATTGCAACAGTGAGGTCGGGACCTGAATACAGCGATGCTGGAATCCAACTGTCCTTCTCTGCTTCCACACAGCTTCCCCAAAGACACTCCCAGAGAGGGAAATAAAATAAGCTTTGGGGTTACTTTAAAAAGCTGACAGGAATAAAAATTACATGTTGGAAAAGAAAGGGTAGAATATGATTATCAAGATTTACCAAAGGAAAAATCTTGTCCTCCATGTACGGAGAATGCAAAGCCCATGTTGCATAGCAGACTTAGCTTATGATCACTTGCGCATCATACAGAATATAACAGCACTGATACTTGTTCAATTTCAAACACTCTGAAGGATCATCATCTCAGTGTGTGACCATGCACTGAACAAAAAGACAGTCATGGCTTTCAAGAGCTTGAAATGTGGCAGTCTGTACTGTGATTAGCAGTAAGAAACTGCATCTTAATTTAATTTAAAAACTGATACTTGATGCACTTTCTGGGTCTTATGAGCATTTGTGGAACAACCTGGGTATACGAATCTATTTTTTTAACTGTACCTTCTAGGGATTTAAACACAGTGGTTCCTTGGTTCATGAACTTAATTCTTTCCACGCTTCTTGGCAAACCAAAGTGAACAAGAACCCAATCAAATTTCTCCATAAAGTCAACACTGAACCTAACCATTGAATTTGATTTGGTTCTCATCCAATTTGGTTTGCAACCAGAATTGTGGAAAGAATAGCTTCATGACCAAAGTATTACTGACTGATCAAGAGTTTCTGATGAAGATTTCAAAGAAATCTGAAATTTGAAGAGAGATGCCCTGTAACATAAAATATATACTGGATTTTAAAAGGCTAAACACAAAAAAGAATATATTTCATTAATGATTTAAAAATATTATATGCTGGAATACTTTGGATATACTCAGTTAAATGTTACTAAAATTAGTTTCAGCTGTTTATTTTTTCAAATGTATTAGGAAATTTCACATTACATGTGTGGCTTGCATTGTATTTATACTGCATACTGCTTGTTCAACCTGAGATGTCGTGTAGAAGACAGTTTGGGCCCTATGTTACCTCTTTATTTTCAGCATCAAAATATTTTCCTAGTATATCTCATTTTCTTTTTATTTAAAGCTATGGATTGTTTACCATTCTTTTCATTTATGGTGTGAAGTTGTTAACAGCTGGAGTTGTTGGTTTGCATCTTAAAAAGAATGGTTCTGGACACAATAAGGAAACTTCGGGATCTGTCGAGAAAGACAGTCCTCCATGCATTTCATCTTCCAACACTTCTTGATACGTGAGGAAATATGTAAAAGTGACTACTCTTTAACTGGGCCATTTCACAGGACTGAGTTTGCAGTGAACATCTTTGAGGATGAGGCAGCACTCTTTCAGGACAAAGAGAAGGCTTAATTTTGCTTACTTTTCTCTCATTGCTGAGACAAAATATCCAACACCCAAAGTTAAAGCGGAAAAAAGTTTATTTAGCTCACAGTTTGTGGAGGTTTCAGTCCCTAATTAGCTGGTTCCAAGGCAGGGTGGCATGGCAGAGCAGCAACACTTCGCGGTGGCAGAAGACAGCAAAAGCAACAAAGGAGACAGAAAGGAGCCTCTTTCTGTCCCTTATATTGTGTCCAGTCTACCGGGATTAGGGTGGTACCAATCCAATCTGTGGACTGATCCAACAATCACTCACCCTTAATCCAAGCACCCTTAATCTTAGCATTGCCCCAGGAATCAACCACATACTCTAGATGCAATCACCTCTGAAAAGCACAGCCTCCATGACTGCAGGAGGCTCTGGGGGACATCTGGACGCAAACTGTAACAGCTTCTGTTTATGGTAAAAAGGAATGATTCTCACTGTGAGAGGCTGAGGCCAGAGAATCACAAGTTTGAGCCCAGCCTGGTAATGAGGGATTTAGTAAGACCTTGTCACAAAAAATAAAATGACTGGGAATGTGGCTTAGTACAGAAGGCCTAGGTTCAAGACTCAGTACTGGAAAAAGAAAAACACAGTAACTGTTTCAAGCTCAGTAGTCATTAGTTACAATGAAAATGTCCTGGATGTATAGCCATACTGTGTGTGGCCATACTGTGTTGCCACCATGGAACTCAGGGCAAGGGAAAGCAAGGACTCATGCTGCTTGTTACACTATGAGTAACAGTGCTGTGTGTCTGCCCCAGAATTTGTGAGTCTTTTGCTAGCATCTGTGAAAGATGAATTTACTAGCTTGTAAATAGGGTAAAATAAAATCTCAGACTTGACAGGATGTACTTAAAATCATGTATTCATACTGAATTACAGAAAATTATTAGGTTTGATGAAATACAAGAATTCCTTTTATTAGTACAAAAAGGTTGGTATTTCTTTCTATAGTGCAAGTGTGTACATAATATATTTATTTCCCAAGACTATTTCTAAGAGTAAGATTCTGAAAAAAGAAACAAAGTGAACGTAGAATTCTGTAGGACTATATTTAAGAGATGACAGATTTTGCAGGGATGGTTTATCTATCTTCTGTTCCTTCAGGACAGAAGGAAACATTATGTAAAGTATAAAAGTAGATAAAAAGGCACAAATACAACATATTTTGGCTAGAATTTCAGAGATACTTTTTTCTCTTTTCTTTCCCCTTTACCTCAAAAGTTATAAATACTTTTGAAGCAGCATGTATTGTTGTACTTCTGATTTTTTCTTGTACAGTTAGTGAATCTGAGAGTTTGGATGGCTGGGGATCATCTATTTGGCCTTCCCAGTCTTTTGTTTCCTCTTCTTTGATTAGTAAAGGCTTTCCTAGGGTTTGGCCAACAAGGTTACAGACTTCTTGAGCTTTGCGCCATGCATTCTCGACAGCTGCAAGACAGGCTTGCCTTCTTAGGGATTAAAGGTAGAGATAATTAATATGACATCTAACCAACAGCAGCATTGAATAGTTTTGTCTAAGAAATTAATAATTTAGCTTAAGATGTGCTTGACTTACTGAAGATTTTCGACAGAACCTGGAGTATGATAGAACTGGGGTGGGCTGATGACAACAGAGCTGTCTAGTTTTTCAACAAGAAAGTTACAAATATCTTGCATTTTTTCAAATTCAGTAAATGTAATGCAGACCTGTAAATGAAATGACATTTGGTATTATTTTCATGTCTGATGTATTGCTTTAAAATTTTCTCTAAATGGGAGTAAAAAAGTAAGGCCAGGTTACAAGGTCCTTTTAAAATAAGTAATAGATAAGAAAAGTTGATTTGATACTTACAAATAAATTATTTTGGTACTGAAATCAGAGTTTGCTTATAAATTTTGAAATTTAGAGAGTATTGACTTTGGTATTTTAAAATTAATTTTAAACCCTTTAACATTCATGCATCTTTAATTTTCATGAAATTTGCAGAGTTCCCCTTCAGCTTTATTGTTGGACTAGATTCTAAAATAACTTTTCCATGACTTCTTCAGTCTCATCTTTGCCATCAGATTTCTGACTGGCAGTGATGATGTCATACCTCAATGCCATCACTGAGCTATATTTCTTCCAATACTTATCCTTCCAATTCTTATCTACACACAGAAGTTTGTCTATTTTAGTATATTCTCTGACTTTAAATATGTGGGAACAATACTTTCATACTGTAGCTTTTAAAACTTTTTATGAAAGATGTCTAATGTTAGACCTTTTCTTCTAAAGAGTGTTTAAATAAGCTCAATAATGCAGAATAAATACTACAGGTATTAGAGTAGCAATAAAGAGGTGAGATGACCTCATCTTACACAATGGAAAACAGTGCTTTAGTTGTAAATGTCATTCACTACTCATCTTCCCTTGGTTTCAAAATTAAGTATTGGTCATAGCAACAGGCACAGGAAACAGATTGGATTCAATTTAAACTGCAAAAGATTTGAACACTCCAAAGCATGTAATTTTCTCTTTCAGTGAACTAGTCTCTACTTCCTATTTATCTATCAGACCTCCTTCAATGATTGGTTTCTCAATGAACAGCCTATTCTGTCTCTATTCAATATCATTGTTTCTCTCTTAACCTCTTACCTGTTTTTAGACTTATTATTTAAAAAATGCTTACAAATTTTGCGATGACCTTATCCTATCCCACACCTGCCCTTTCTCACTGCTGGCGTTTCATTCCCGCCCGCCTCCTGTCTCTCCCGTTCCTGGCTCCTTTGGCTCCGAGAGTTTATTTTCAGGGTATTCCTTTGACCAGGCTTCGCTCGATTTCCTGTGTTTCCACTTCATCCTCCTGTCCTTTATCGTTGAGCAAGCAGTATTTAGATTTCTATGAATTGTGAACATCTTTACTTTTTACCTTTTAAAACTTGTAACAGAAAATTTCAAACATATAGAGTTAACAGTATAAAGAACCCTCAGGCATTCATCTCATGACACTTTTTACCAATTTTTCATTTTCTGAACAGTAGACTACACATTCTATAAGTTTTGGTGTAAAGGTCTATTCTTGGTGACAGATGTATGCAGTCTTATAACTACATTAACAAATATTTAGACCTCCCCTTTGCTACCACTTCCTTTCCTAAGTCTCACTCTTCTGTTGTTCTTTGTCATAGACTTGCCTTTTTCGGAGTGTCACCTAAACGGAAGGGTGCAATATGTAGCCTTTTGAGACTCACTTCCTTAAGTTGTCACAACGTGTGTGTGATTCATTCATGTGCTAACATCACAGTTTGTCCATTCTACATTAAGCAGTGTTCTATTATGTAACAGAATAACTACGGTTCTGATATAATTGCAGTTTGTTTGAAAAACATGGAGTTGCTTCCAGTTTGGGAATATTATAATTAAGGATGCTGTTTTTTTCAAAGTATTTCTAGATCCTCTGCATTTCTAAATGCACTTTAGAATCAATTTGTCAAATTTTGATTAGAAAAAAAGCTAACATGGATTTTGTTTAGGACCATAATGAATCTATACATAAAAATCACTTTAAAGAGAACTGATATCTATTTTTTTTTTTTTTTTTTCAAGCACCGGGGATCGAACTCACAACGTCTCACCTGACACGGCAGGCGCTTAAGCCGCTGAGCCAAACTCCTGGCCCTAGTTTTTTGAGCCAGGGTCGCACTATGTACCTCAGGCCGGCCTTGTGCTCACGTTGTAGCCCAAGCCGGCCTTGAACTCACAACGCTCCTCCTACCTCGGAGAACTGATATCTTAGTAATTTTGAATCTTCCAAATCATAAACAAGATAATCTTCTGTCTACTAAGGTCTTCTATAATTTCTCTCAGCAATGTTTTGTACTTTTCAGCACGCAAAACTTTCATACCTAATTTATCTCTAGATATTTAAAATTTCTGATGCTTACTAGTTCTAATTGCTTCTTTGTAGGTTCTATTAGATTTTCTACATAATCATGGTTTCCCTGAATAAAGACAGTTTTAATTTTTTCTCAGTCTGGATGCCTTCACAATCTTGCCTGAGATATAGCCTAGAATCTCAAGTACAATGGTAAATAAGTCACAGGAGTAGCTATTTTTGTCTGGTACCTGATCTTAGGCACAAAGTATTCAGGCACAAAGTATTTCATCATTAAATAAGCTAGCTGTAAGTTTTTCATAGATGTCCTTTATCAGTTGAGGAAGTTCTTTACTATTTCTGGTTTACCCAGACTTTTTATTAGGAATAAATGGCAGTTTGTTTGTCTGCTGTCTGTCCTCCGTACTGCAGACAAACACAGGTCTTCGCACTGGGCTACATCCCCAGCCCTTTCTCTTGAGGCCAGGTCTTACTAAGTTGTCCAGGCTGGGCTCAAACTTGCAGTGCTATCACCTGAGCTTCCCAGAGTGCTGAGATTACAGATGTGTACTTGTAAAGTTTTCTTTTTCCTTTCTGGTTTTGTTATCTTCTGGCCTCAAAAACTGAGCTGGGAAATAGTCTCTCATTTTCAGTTTCCTAGAAAAGTTTGTGTAGAACTGGCACGATCTCTTCCTTAAATTTATATATTTCTAATTTTCCTTTCAATTTCTTTGACTTGATAGGTTTTTGAAAAGTATGTTATCTAAATACCAAATATGTGCAGAATTCCTGAGGTTTTTCTGTTGTTTCTATTTTAGTTCCACTGTAGTCAGAGAACTTACTTTGTATGATTCAAATGTTTTTAAGTTTACTGTACTTTATAGCCCAAAATATAGTCTTTCTTAGAAAATGTTCCATGTGCACTTGAAAGTGAAGTCTAAGTTGTTATTTTTTTGGAGTAAGTGTTCTACAGATCTCAAACAGGTGAAATTGGTTGATAGTACTATTCAAACTTTGGGTTATTTGCAACAACGGGTGTGTTGCCTTTGTTCTTTGGTACATAATACTCATACCCTCTTCATACATTTTAAGATTTAGCATTGGTTTTTCTTTTCTTTTCTTTTCTTTTCTTTTCTTTTCTTTTTTTTTCCTTTTTGAACTGGGAAGTGAACTCATGATCTCACATTTGCCAGGCAGGTGCTGTGCTGCTGAGCTAGATCCCCAGCCCTACCACTGGTTTTAATCAACAAGAAATACGTTCTTTACTCCCTGGTACACACCTTTTAAAAGTCTGGCTATTTTAACTCTTATGACTGGTTTGGAACAATGTAATTATAATATGCATTGGTACGTTTTTGTTTTTTTGAGACAGGGTCTCACTATATAGTTCAGGTTGACCTTGAACTCACTATGTAGCCCAAGCTGGCCTTGAACTTGGGATCCACCTGCCTCAGCCTCCTAAGTGCTGGGATTATAGGTGTACATCACCATGCCTGAATTACTTTTTGTATTTCTTGTTCTTAGGATTGGCTGAACTTTTTGAATCTGTGGTTTTATAAATCTTGTCAAGTTGGGAAAATATTTGGTCCTATTTTCTCTGAGTATTTTCCTTGTGCCTTACTCTTCCCTCCATTACTTTAAATGAATGTACACTAGGTCACTTGAAACTGTTCTATAGTCCATTTATTCCTTTTCATGTTTTTTCTTACTGTGCTTTATTTCTAATAGCTCTTATTGCTATGTCTTCAAGTTCTCTGAGTTTGTTTTGTAATGCCTAATTAGCTTTGTAATGCCTACTTTGTTATTAATCCTATGAAGTGTGTTTTTCGTTTCACACAATGCAGTTTTCATCTCTGGAAGTTATGTGCTTCCTGTGTCTGATTTCTGAGCATATTAAATCCAGTTTTAACAACTTTTACTGATCTTGTCTGTTAATTCTAACATTTGTGTCAGATCAGGAGTGGTGTGAATTTATTCTTCTGCTATTATGAGCTTGACATATTTCTGTGCTATTTTGCAAGGTGGAAATACAAATCAAATCTATTAGGTAAAATTTCATGGAGGTAAATGTAAAATCTCAACAGGTCATTTTGAAAATGCATTAACAAAGAATCAGAAGGGAGAAATATGATTTTAAAGTAGCATATGAAAAGACACCTCTTTTGGTTGTACCTGACTACAGTTTGATTAAAATTGACTACAGTTTTAATCTGAATGGAAGGGCAGTGTGATCAAAATGCCAAAAAGTGAATTCAGACTTATATTTGGTATTAGGAAAAAATATTCTGGAGTAAAGTCTGACAGTCATCTTTCTCTAACATGAACTAGTCAAATCAGAAATAGAGTACTGTTGTTCCATTAGGAGGAAACTGGCTAACTAAGGGAAGAGTTTGTCATTTAAGAAATAGTCAAAGAGACTGAGGGTTCTTACCCCTGGATAAGAAAAATGGTAGCATCAATATGACAGTGAACTTCATATCTATATGTCAAAGAAGAAGTGTTAGTATTTTTTTTCCATCTTAGACAGAGATACTAATAATGAATGTGACTCAGTGTTGGTTTGATGCTAGAAAATTGTGTCTATGAGATGCCTGAAAAGGAAATGGGATTTATATATTTATGCTGATCTATATATAATGAAAAAAGACTGAATAAGATAAAGTATCAAAGAAAAATACCTAACGCATGCCAGGCATGCAAGAAAAAGAAATGAGAAAGGGGAGAAAAAAGACTGCATGATGCTATACTACTTGCTCTATTTTTGACACATATTATTGAATGCCTATTATATCCCAGGCTTTAACAATCTCGATACTAGATTATGACAAGAAAGAACACAAGACGTAGCAAGTGTACCAATATAGGAATCGCAAAGCCAGGGTTTAATTCAACTTCTCTCCCCGCACATACTTATCTACCATTAAAGGAATCATTTAGAAACTTTCTAACCTTCAATATTTATCTTGAAGAGGAAGTAGCAGGATGGGTGAGGGACTAAAGGATCTTTAAATTGCCTTTTAGAAGGAAAATTTCAGATATATGAAAAGTAGTGTTCTATTATTAATCTTCAAAAATTAGTTTTACTGAAGTATAATTGATAAATCAAGTTGTCATATTTAGCACGCTATACAATTTGATAAGTTTGGACATATGTATATATATTCATGATACTATTATCAAAATAATAAACTTATTTATCATTTCCAACAGCTTCTTTGTGCCATTTGCATGTTTTTTTTTTCCTTACTGCTAGTGGTTAGAACACTTAAAAGATCTATTCTCTTAAATTTTTAAGTGCACAACACCATACTAACTTCAGGTACCAGGTTGCACAGAAGATAACTACAACTTATTCATGTGGTAATTTTACACTCATTGAATAAGAACTCCCCAACCTTCTCTTCTTCTACCCCTTCCATATTCCCTGGCAACCAATGCCCTATTTTCTTTTTCGATAAGTTTGATTATTTCAGATACATCCTATAAGTGGCATAGCACAGGATTTATCCTTCTCTGACTGACTTATTTGGCACAATGTCTTCCAGGCACAACCATACTGTAGCATATGACAGGACTGTTCTCTTTTTCAAGGCTCAGTAATGGTCCCCTGCACGTGTGTAACACCATTTCTTTATCCATGTCTCTGGGGAGGACACTGGGGTTGTTTCCATAGCTGGTTATTGTGCATAATCGTGCAATGACTATGAGAGCACAGTGGTCCCTTCGCTTGTGGTTCTGCTCTCTGTGGGTTCAGTTACTTGCAGTTGACTATGGTTCAAAAATATAAGGTAGAAAACTTAAACAATACACAGTTCTTAAGTTTTCAACTATGTGCCATATGGAGTAGTATGATGAAATCTCAAACCATTCCACTCCGTCTTACAATTTCTAATTTCTAAATAATTTGGGGCAAGTAACTCAATTTTTTTGAGTTAAAAAATCAAGTTGATATATTGTATACTATTTAGAAACTGTGAAGGATTTAGTGAGAAGTTATATATAAAGTACTTAACATAGTACTTAGCAGTCCTTCATCCACTGTATCCATGCTGTATATATTATTCAACTGCCAGTCACTGGGTGGCTGCCTTAGTTATCGAGTTGGCTGGCATGGCACAGCAGTGCTTGTGTTCAAGTAACCCTTATTTTACTTAATAATGGCCTCAAAGGGAAAAAGTAGTGATGCAAAGAGGGTACGAGGGCATAAACCATGGGAAGAATAATTCTGGTGTTATGTAGCAACACTCTAGAGCATGTGGGAAAAACACAGTACTGACAGGATTTGGTAGTGTGTGTGGTTTCAAGCACGCACTGTAAGTCCTGGATTATATCCCCTGCAGACAAGGAGGGGCCACCGACATCTAATGCAGATCTTGATATCAATTCTTTTGGATATATACTCCCAAGTGGAATTTGTAAATCATATGATAGTAATACATTAATTTAATTTAATTTATTTCAGGTTTCAAATCTTTATTGTTTTTTTAACTTTAAAAAGCAAAACAGGGCCAGGGATTTAGCTCAGCAGCATAAGTGCCTGCCTGGCAAGCATGAGGTTGTGAGTTCAATCCTTGGTTAAAAAAAACCAAAAAAACCAAAAAACAAAACAAAACAAAACAAAAAGCAAAACAAAAGGATAGAAATGATACAGAATTTCCAAAAAAAGAAAATAGGAAATTAACACTAGTTGATATATTGCATATTGTTATCTTAGAAGTAGTTGTTCAGGTTGTAAGATTTAGGCACAAAAAAAGTATTCAAAGAATCAAACAATGAAAGCACAAACTGTTCTTCTTTTTTTTTTTTTTCCAGCACCGGGGATCGAACTCACAGCTTCACGCCTGCCAGACAGGCGCTTACACCCCTGAGCCAAACTCCCGGCCCTAGTTTTTCAAGGCAGGCTTGCACTATGTAGCTCAGGCCGGCCTTGCACTTGCATTGTAGCCCAAGTGGGCCTCAAACTCACAACGCTCCTCCTACCTCAGCCTCCCACGTGCTGGGATTAAAGGTGTGTGCCACCACGCCTGGCCAAACTGTTCTTTTTGATAAATTAACAGAGATTAGTAGTATAGTTATCTATCTTGTATGCACACACACACACACACACACACACATATATACACCTACATACATATAATCTTTCCCCTTCTTTCTCTTCTCCTTTCTCCTATGCCAGTTGTTCTTTCCTTTTGAGCACTTTCTTTCCCTTTCATTATCACAATAGCTACTGCACATTTTGGATCTTATTACTCTTTCAGATTTTTTTGTTTTACACTAGGGAAACAATCCAATATTTACAAATTTGAGTTTGATTTATTTCACTTATGAGTATTGTCTCAAGTTGCCTCCATTTACCTATAAAAGCCTCAAGTTGCATTTATTTTATTAAGGAAATTCCATATTGTTTTCTGCTGTGGTTATACCATTTTACACTCCTACCAACAGTGTACATATTGGTCTTCATATCCTCACCACGACTATCTTTGTTTTTTCAGTAATAGCCCCTCTAACAGGCATGCAGTCATAGTTTGTTGTGGTTCTATATTTCTCTGACAATTAGTTATGTTGATTAACTTGTGTAAAGGTTAAAGATTTTTATTTTTAAAGAATACTTGTCACCACACAGTAAAATTGTGCTATGGAACAAAAGAATGCTAAAAAGTGTCTCAATCCTTCATGCTATGACTTCATTAATTTACTTTTTATCTAAGAGACATTTCTGTCCTATAGTATTTATTGATTAATAATATTATTACAAATTTAACCAGGTGGTACTTAGATGCTATTTCACCACTGTTATTTTTAATTCATTTTAAATAATTTCTCTTTAATAAATCTCAATAAAATTATTTCAAAAGATTATAACATCAAAATAATTTTAAAATAATCTTTTATCAATACTATGAGAAGAACTTCTCTAATGTATTACAGTTCAAGAATAAAACTGAATGACAAGTTGTACCTAAAAAGTTATGCTATTATCAATTATTTGACAAATACATACCTCTGCTTCCATGTGATAAGCATTTTCCACTCTTCTAAAATCCTTTGTTACAATTATATTTTCCGCCTGAAATAGAACGAGACTATGATTACTACGTGTTTGGCTACTAAATGCAGTTGCTCCTAGATATGGCACACAGATAAATAATTGTTTGTATATAAAGCATATTTAATGTTAGAGGAGTGTTAATTTAAACAATTTCTAATTTCTAAATAATTTGGGGCAAGTAACTCAATTTTTTTGAGTTATAAAATCAGGTTGATATATTGTATACTATTAAGAAACTGTTAAGGATTTAGTGAGAAGCTATATATAAATTACTTAACATAGAGAAAGTACTTAGCAAAAGTAGTTGCTAGGTTATTATGAGATAAATGTTTCTGAAACACTACATTTCAATCAAGTTTGTCTCTAGAAAAGTAGTATTAATGCTTTTTGACTCTCTGGGTAAATGGTACATAATTCTGATGAAAAGTTAAACTTCTTATTTACTTTTTAAAACACTTTTAAATTTGGTGAAATAAACTCTTAAACTACTTTTATCTTTCAAAATAAATGCTAACCACAGTGATTACTTATGCCAATTAATAATTTAGTAAGCTATTTCCTAAGGAAAATGGCTGTACCTATGGTTTAAGATATAAACTAATTACATGCATTTTATGTTATCCAGAAAAATTCTAAAATGTTCCAATTATAGCTCTGCTATCACTTCTATGAAAATTTTACTGCAATTATTTTTTGCTATGAAGGTAATACCTATTCACTGTAGAAGACTTGGAGTACAGTAAGTATAAAAAATACTATAGACAATATGTAGCTCATAACTGGCTTTTTTTCACTTAACATGTAACTTTTCTGTCATTTAGTATTCTTTGATGCCATGTAAATATATCTTTCAGATTTAGACATTTTTTTTCTATACTTCATTTAAAACACAGAAATTTCTGACTGAAGATTATTATAGAAATAAGTTTAGGAAAGAGAATTAGAAGGAAAAGTATCCCTTATTTGTTTTTAATAGTGTTATTTCAAAAATATACAAACAATACATACTAATTAAAGAAAAACAAATACTAGAGGAAAAAAAGTAACATTCTCAAACCTTATTGTTGCTGATACTTTAGAAAGCATTTTTCTAAAACACTGCACTTCAATTTGTTTCTAGGAAATTAATAGTAATGGTACTACCTCATCCTTTTAGACAGCTTTTTTCTAAAATATCAATATATAGAAACATATCTAGATCAATGCATAGACTTTTTCGTAGATTATATTCTACATACAGCTCTCAACTTTTTAAATATGAATTTTTATTTTGGAAAACTATTGAATGTATAGAAAAATTAGATGTTCATGCTGCTCCCTGCTCCTTGACAGCCACTCCTCGGCCCTCTCGGTGGGAGAGTAAGAAAATCCACACATATCTATGATCATTTCTGTGTCTTTTCACCTGTATATAGGATGGCAAACATGAGTTCCCACTGATACTCCCAACCCTAATTCAGAGTCCCAGAGCCCACTCTGATTTTGCCTTCTTGGGTATCACTTCTTACTGCAACAGGAAGAAACCCGGCTCCCACCACTATCCACTATCCACGGACTTATTTGTTCAATACCAGTATATTGCATGGATAAAGCAGTTTCAGAACTGTTAACTAGTATCCCTTGGAAAATAAATTTACTAACCGGAGTACCGAGTTTATGTACTTTTCATCTTCATCCTTACAGTGTCCAGTCCAAATGCCACTTTGTGAAATCACTCAGGACACTCCTTCCCTCACCACCTCCGGTGCAGTTACGTCATTCATTCGTAGTACAGTCGGGTTCCTCTGTCGCAACCTGAATCCTACCATGGGATGAATCCTCTGGCCTGTTTAATGTCTTTTTTTCCAGGTTGCATTTGTTAATGACTCTTTGTTACTTACAACTCTATGGGTTTTGACAACTCATGGAGTTATGTGTCCAGCCTGTCAGTACCATGAGGAACATTTTCTTGGCTTTAAAGGGTCTGTGCAGTCCCTTCATACTCAGCTGCTCTCTCCTTCAACAAGCCCTGCCGACCACTGATCTGATTTCTGTCTCTATAGTTTTGCCTTTTTCAGAATGTCACAGGAATAGAATATAAATCTTTCTGGTCTTTTTTTTTCTTTAAAAAAAAATTATTTAGCAAGGGGCATCTAAGATTCGCTTGTCTTTTTCTGTGAATCAATTTTTGTACCTTTATGGTTGAATAATATCTTTTTCATGCATGTACCACAGTCTATGTTTATCCATTTCCCCGCTGAGACATGTCTTAGTTGGTTCCAATTTTAGCAATTATGAATAAGGCTGCTATAAATAGCCTGTGTTCAGATTTTATATGAATTTTGTTTTTAATTCACTGGGGTAAATTACCTAGGAATGCTAGTTTCTATGATAAGTTAACATTTAACTTTATAAGAAACTAGAAGACTGTACTCCAAAGTAGGTGTCATTTTGAAATCTCACCAGCCATGACTGAGAAGTACTGTTGTTCTGTGTCCTGGTCAATGTTTGGCATCATTGATGCTACTGGAGTTTAGCCATTCTAATAGGTACGTAGTAATATCTCATTATGGTTTTAATTTCCAATTCCTGGATGATAAATATTAAACACCTTTTTATGTATTTATTTGCCATCTGCACATATTCTCTGATGAAGTGTCTGAGCAGAACTTTTGAGTATTTTTTATTGTTGAAAATTCTCCATTTATTTTTTCATACAAACCCAACAAATATGTAATTTACAAACATTTTCTCCCAGTCTATGCATCCTTCTCATTATCTTAATGTTATATCACAAAGCAATTTTTAAAAATTTGATAAAGTGTATTTATCCTTCTAGTTGGTTCATAGATGTGCTTTGAATCTAAAAACTCATCCTCAAATCCTAGGTCACACAGATTTTCTCATTTACTTTCTTCTAGAAGTTTTAGGTTTTATAAAATCTAGCCAGGAAAGGTGTTTTTGTGTACAGTTTTTCAACACCTATTCACTGCCTAAGAACAGGCCTTGGCCATAGAACAGTTCCTTACCAAGATACAGTGTCCTCACAGTTTGTATTGGGTTTGCTGCCCTGTATGAGACTATCTTTACCTACCCACTGCAAACCCAAGCGTGTATTCCTTTGTTCTGCTTAATGGTGTGTATCACAGGCCCCACTGTTACAGCTGTTCCTGTGGGGAAGGGATGGGGTCCTTTTGAAACAGAACAAGAGATGCAGGTAGGCCAATTGCCCTGCACTGGCTGCCAAGAAATCAGCTGATTGTGGTAGATTGATACCTACTGCTGCAGGTGATTCTGTGGTCTCTTTTCTGTGTTACTAATGGGCTGCTCCCTCCAGGTTTTGGCTAGTTGTGTTTTCTTGTGGCTCTGATATCATGAAGCAGTGGGGAAAGTGGTCAGTCTTTCATTCTGATAGTAAGTAACAGATGCTCCTTGCTCAGCGTTTGTGTTTAGATCTATTCTCCATTTTAAACAAATTTTTGTCTAAAGTATGTGTCATTCGTTACATGAAGATATTAGATTTGTACAAAAGATTATTGAGATAAAACATTTTTCCAGTAAAGCAATGCTAAAAATGAGGGTTGTATCTTTACACAAGCTCATAAATCTATGATCCATAGTACAGTTGAACTACAACTTATTTTTGTACTTTGTTCTTTTATTACTAGAAACATTTGGGGGGGTATAAATTATGTAATGAGTATGAACATACCCCTTGACAAATGGCCTCTGCTCTGAAGAGGTTCAGAATATGGAGTAGAAACTGATAAATCAAGAATTACAATACGAGGTGAAAAGTTTTACTACAAGTGAGGAGTGGAGTATTGTAGGGCAGGGATTAGTGTTACGTTAGGAAGGAATGCCAAGGAAGTGAGCTTGGCCTGGTTCTGAAAATGAGACTAACGGGAATAAAATAAAAGTTCAGATTATAAGGAGCTCTTTTAAACTGGGGAATGATGTTTACAAACATTACTAACAATATTCTCAAGTTTAAAATGAATAAGGACTTTGTGAAGACCCATGATTCATCCTGAAAAATATTGTAAATGATTTTATAATATCAACTGAACAAATTACCTACATGACTGCTTTTCTGCATTAACAGAGATAATTGAAAGATGACGATTCTTCCTTTGTCTTGCCTTAAACACCTTCGGTGTAATTACTATAAAGTTGAATTAATAATTTATTTTGTTTTACTCAGAGGTTAGAGCTACAGGAGCTCAGTTAACATTTATGTAAATGATTTAAGAGCTAGTTACCTTGTTTTTCAGATAGTACTTCAGTAGTAGCAGAAAGATTTTTACTAAATATTTTTCAATAGATTCAACCCATTTTATACACATTACTTAAAACTACCATTTGAATCTTTCTAAAATGTAAACACACTTGGGGAAAATTTTTCTAAATGACTTTAATAACTTTATGTTTGTAAATGCAATACATACTTCGTTAAGATAAAGACTTGCTTTAGGGGTTACAGCATTTCTAGGAATAGAGTGGAAGCAAAAATTCTGCATCATTTCCAACTTAATGTTTCTCTGGATAAATAATAACTCTGGTCTTTAGGATCATTTCTAGTTACCTACAGACTAGCATAGATTTTGAACATGGGAAACACGTTGAGTTCAAACACTGTCCTGCTAGAAGTTAAAACATTACTTAACCTCCTTCAGTCTGGAAAATGGGTATATTAAAATACATCTATCTACCTGCATTGCTGTGTGGGTTGAATAAGGATAGCTCCTTTTTTTTTTTTTTTTTTCTTTTTTTCCCTCATTTTCTTAGAAGTAAAGTGAGATTTAGCGATCGGTCTCACGCGTAACCAGACGTTTTTCATATATGTGCCAGCTACAACACTGGCTTTTTTTTTTTTTTTAAACATAAGTCTAATCATGTTCAAAATTTCTGGAGGGAGTATTTTAAAAATGAAAATGGATCCCACCTCTCCTCCTCCACTCCATGCAAAGCTTGGCGTGGCCGGGAGGAGGCGGGTCACGGTTTTCACTTGACAATCTTACGATGCAAGTTTAACATTTCATCATTAAAAAGCAAAACCACAGCCAGTTAAAAACCCATGCGATACACATTCTTAAGACCCTGAGCTACTGCCAATGACGGCTCTCTCTAAGAGAAGGGAGCGGGAGGATTCTCCGCGCCCCGGCGCCCGCCCCCGGCCGCCCCGCCGCGGGCCCCCGCGCCGCGCCCACCTGCACGCCCCGCTGCCGCAGGCTCTGCTCGACGTAGTCCAGGCGGCGGCTCACGCTCTTCTTCGCCTCCGCCGCCGCCTCCTTTGTGCTGCTCACTCGCACTACCACTTGCGCCCGGTCGGGGCGCGCGGACACGGCCGCGGTACCGCTGACGTGCACCTCGCGGGGCGCAACTGGGGCCTGTGTGGAGGAGAAGGGCCGGCAGGTACCCGGCAGAGTCTCTCCACTAGAGACCAGAGTCTTCTCCCGGCCACGATCAGCCCAGGGAACCAGTTCCACGAATACCCGCGACGGAGGGGCCTGCGGCAGCGACATCACCGGAGTAGCTGGGTTTCCATAGCAACTCCCGCTACGGCGGCCGGAGGGGCCAGTGCGTGCCCCGACTTCCTGTGCGAGGCGCAGAGGATGCCGGGATGGCGCTGCTGGCTGCGTACTACTTAATGGCGCCAGCTTTTTGGTTTTGCGGCCTTATGAGGCTCTTGTTGAATGTGTTGGTATAATTAATTTTTAACACCTTTACTTTACGGCCTCGGTGTCAGTACGCTCCATTCCTCCACACACGTCCTGGGCTTGTACCCTTCGCCTACTGCACCTGCAGGAAACGGCTCAGAGGGCAGAGGCGTGGCGTGACGGAGTCGCGAGGGTTTGTAACAGCTCGCAGGCTTGCCCTCCTCTCAAGTCAGCTCGGTCCTGGCAATCTTAGAGTTTAGTTCTGCGACTTTTTTACTTTTAACTTTTTCTTTATTTTATTTTTGTTCACAAGAAGTTTCTGTGGAGATGAACTACATTTTGCAGATGTGATCCTGGGCAGTTTGTGATGCCCCAAATCTGTTTCTGCAAAGCAATGCTGATAATAGTTTTAACATTCGCCAGGGGGCCTTGAGGTGCCCGTTGTATGTAGAGTGTTTGGCATATGGAAAGCAGAGAGAAAAATCATGTCTAGTTTTGATAATTCTCTGCTAAAACTTTGCAATGATTTTCAAATCTTTTGAATTTTTCGCAAAACCCTTGGGATGGCTGCGGTCTGGAACCTGGGCAGAAGAGACCCCAGCAGAATCAAAGCAACTTCAATGTAGGCGCTACCCCTCAAGACAGCTTAGTTCTTGTTTACTGCCTATCCTTTTCTTGAGAGAGCTGCTGCCACACAACCCTCAGCTTCTAATCCCTGGCCCTCCCGCTGGTGGACCGCTTTTTACCACTAGGCAGCGATCTTTATGAAAATAGCTGCCTTCTAGGCTCTGTTCTGGCTACTTGGAATTTTATCAGAATTAGTGCTAATAGGGAGAGGATCTTGAATAACATTAAAAAAATATGTAAGAACCACTGTTCTGAAAGGAACTGGAAAAACCAACTAATAGTTTTTATAATTTCTATAATTTCTGTATCATTTTCCTTTTTTATTGGTCTGATAATTGAACAATTGACCAGAATCAGGTAGTACTTCCTCTCCACTCCATTTTCAGGTAGCCTGCTGCCAAGTGAACATAATTTTGTATATCCAGTATTTATTTGATGTTTATTGTTAGACGAAGGTATATACTGTTTTCATTTAGAAACTAACTTTAGAAGTTTTCTTCCATTTTTAAAAACAATTTTTAAAATATTTCTTAAACTTTGTTCTTTTTTTCTGCTATCGTAATTGTGGAAGAATATATCCAAAATGAACTATTGAATGAATGAAGTCTTTTTTCTTGTTTTTGTTTTTCTGTACTGGGGATTTAATCTGTGACCTTCCCACTGAGCTATAAGTCCAGACCCCTTTTTAGTTTTTTTTTTTTTTATTTTGAAAGAGGTTTTTGCTAAGTTGCTAAGTTGCCTAGGCTATGGTACTCCTGCCTCAGCCTCCTAGAGTGCTGGATTACAATTGCGTGCTAATGAATTTTATAAACAAAAGGTGACAGAAGTTTTAGATGTATTGTTGATGTAAAATAATAACTACTTTAAAGGGCATACAAAAATAACTTATTACGTGCCAAATTTGAGTGACCAAGGCTTAGGAACATGGACTCAGGTTATTCTGAATGATACCTTTCACCATGAAAGCAGTTACATGAAATTTTACTGTCACAGAACAAAAGAAATTTGGAGCATTTGATAGATGGGCTGTAGAGGTGTGGAAATCTCTTTTATAGGTTTAAATGCTACACCATAGCATTCTTTTTTTTTTTTTTTTTTTTTTTTTTTTTTTTTTTTTTTGCGTCACCGGGAATTGAACTCACAACCTTGCACCTGCCAGACAGTCACTTCAGTCACTGAGCCAAACTCCTGGCCCTGATTTTTCGAGGCAGGGTCGCACTGTGTAGCTCAGGCCAGCCTTGAGATCGCGTTGTAGCCCAAGCGGGCCTCGAACTCACAAGGCTCCTCCTACCTCAGCCTCCTGAGTGCTGGGATTAAAGGCGTGCGCCACCACGCCCGGCTCACCATAGCATTCTTGACTTTAGCATCGGTAAGCAGTAGAGATCTGCTAAGCTTAGGGATACATTTTGAGAGGTTTTAAAGCCCTTAGAATGGTTGGTCAGTTGCCAAAAATAATCTAATTGGCTATTAAAGGGCCTAAGATGGTCCAAGATAATTTTGGCTCTCAGAGTACAGTATTCTCTCTCTTAGTGGTTATCATAGTCTCGCCACCCAGGGTCTAATCAGTCTGGAAGGTTTTTAACAGAGATGCAGTTTCTCAGAGAATTTCTGTTCACAGTATTTAGAATGATAAAGAATTTCAAATCAGTGGAAAATGACTGTAAGTCAGAATATGATACCTGTTTTAATCTGTATGTGACCTTCCCATTATTTTATTTACCACTTCTAAGTTACTTTTCCAAACTATGTACTTATCTCAGTCACAGTTTTTGGAAACCCACAAGCTAACTGTAGCCAGAATAAGTATAGAGAAAACTTCACTGGGACCTTCTTTGAAAGCCAAGAAATGAGAGAGGAGGTGACTTTTAAGACTGCTAACAAAAAGCGCATTTAAAAGAAAATAACCATAAGGCTTACTTAAATTATAGGTTCACGCAGCAGGTGAGTCACATTCTCTAAGCCTGCTTTATGAAATATGTATCGACCAGCCACCTTACAAAGCCACGAAACCTTTTAAACTGCCACATGGAGACCAAGTGTGTGGCATTAAAAGACAAGGCTGTGGAATTTTTCAAAAGAAAAAAGCATGAATAGCAGAAGCAGATATTGAAGGCCAGTATCATCAACTGTGTGTGCCCTGAGCTCATGTTTTTTTTGGTGGCAACTGTATACTGGAACCAAAAAACTCTTTACAATTGATGAAAAGTTGATCCTGCCTGCGGGCTGAGGACATTGGTCTTGTGCGTTTAGGCGAGGCTATAGTTCAACAGGTGGCTCCTCTTTTAGCCAGTACCATAACTAGATGATTTGATGAATGAGCAGAGGATGTGGTGGCACAGTTGTTAGAGGGAACTAATGAGTCACTGTGCTCCATAATCCAGGCTGATGAATCTGTTGGTGTTGATAACAGGCAACCATGCTTGATTTTGTTAGATTTTTTTCAAGAGAATGGATGTGAAGATATGTTATGTGCACTTTTATTACCAACAGCTACAGAACTTTGAATGATTACATTTCAATAAAACTAAGTTGATCACTTTGTGTTGGTATATGCACGTTGGAAGTGGCTGCTACAACTGCACAGCTTTCTAGTTTTATTCCTTGGATTGAAGAGGTTGCTTCTGAATGTGAGTCTACTGCTGTGTCTTCCATAGGGAACTGCCGCCTAGTGGAAAAATGTCACCTGGACTTAACGACGCTTTGAAGAATGTGATTAAACTTACTGACCTCATTAAAGTACAGGTCGTTAATTCCTATCTGTTTGTGAACTTTAAGAGGAGATGGAGACAGGGCATCAAACATCTTTAATACACAAAAGCGAGTTGGCTTTCTAAAGGTAGATCACCGGCCAGAGTTTTTGACTTATCAGAGCCACTCTAGAGATTTCCTTTAGAAAGAAAGTCACCACTGCTAGCACATTTTGGTGACATGGAATGGGTTGTAGAGCTTACTTATGAGTGTGACATATTCAGTCTACTCAGTTGTAACAGAAATTGTCCCCCCCCACCCAGTCAGTATACTTCAGTTTCTTAGTTGCCCAGGTAATATTTCCTGTTCCAGTTCTGGTTGCTTCTGGTCTCTTAGAAACGGTTGCATAGCTGGTCACTGTGATGTACATTATATAAACCAATCTCAATTGATAAGCCATTCTGCCTCTGTACTTCCTGTTTGCTTATCCTGTATAAGCCCTAAACCACCAGAAATCAGGGTCTGATATTCTGACAATGATCCCATTCAGAATCCGTTGAAATAAATATATCTGCCTCCAGATCCTGGGCGTTGTTTTGGTGTTTCTGCTTGCCATTGTATGGTAATCTCAATCTGTCACTTAAGGGCAGAGTGACGACTGTGTTCAAGTTGGCAGATAAAATGGCTCCACTGAAAGTTAAATGAATTTGGAGATGATGAGTGAACATTGAGATTTTTGGCACATTTCAAACATTATCAGAGATTTTCAAAAAGACTGATCCAAGACCTTGTTCCCAGCTGATGCATGATCATTCATCTTGACTTTCTAGAGTTTAAATGGTACTTCTAATCACAAAAGAGCCCTGAATGGGGAGGATGGGCCCATGCCCTTTTTTTTTTATTTAAAATAAATCAGGTGAGCTGACTTTGTGGTAGAAGAGGATCAACTGCTTGTGAGCACAAATAATAAAAGTATGTATGAAACAACTTCAAAAGTATGTATGAGAGAGAAGTAGGGAGAGAGAGGGAAAAGGAGAGAGATGGAGAGAAAGAGAATCATACATATATTCAGAGAGGAACAGATGAGGTAGAGAAAGGATTCGCTGTTATCCTGGAGTTTTTAAAAATGTTCCTGTATCCTTATAAATGCTCTCTTTGATGAACAAGAAGCTTTACTAAGTTTTATGTTATCTTAAAACTAAGAGGATTAACAAATAAGAGCAGATAATGGAGGAGGGTAATGAAAAACTGACTTGTATATCTTTTGGTTTAAAGAAATGTAATAGTTTTCTATACGGAGTAGGTCCCTTGTGCACAGCTCGGGACATTGCTCTTTGGGAAAATTTTATCTCTCTACTGTTGTTCAAGGACATACTGAATAAAGTTATCATGCAGGTATATCCTAGTTTTGACTGGCATGTGTGTGTTGATCCAACTTGCCCATAACATACCCCTAAAGGAGGATGGTCATGAGGCTGAAGTAGGATTGCCATGAGCTCAAGGTCAGCGTGGGCTACATAGTGAGTTCAAGGTCAGTCTGAACTCACTGACACTGTCTCAAAAACAAAACAAAATAAAACAAAAAAGCAAACCTTCAGTT
Organism: Dasyprocta punctata; assembly: GCA_004363535.1. Lineage (NCBI taxonomy): Eukaryota > Metazoa > Chordata > Mammalia > Rodentia > Dasyproctidae > Dasyprocta > Dasyprocta punctata. The sequence goes on from RJWM01019387.1 coordinate 27,259, forward strand.
GGTTGTACAGCAACCCCTAATAAAACAATTGCTGTGAGCTGAGAGAGGCATTTTGGTACAAATTTGTTAGGGTGATGGGTGACATGGAAGTGAGGGTACTTGCTCATGTAGCTTGTTTATGCTTTATAGTTCTGCTTGTGCTTAGTATCCCAGATGTGCCATTTTATCTCTTGACAGATTTTTGCTGAACTCTCTGACTGTGATTTGGGGTTGTCTTATAGGACCCAACTTATGAATAGAATTTCTGAACATCTCGAAAAAAGAATAACAATCAAACCAAGTGTCAGACAAGAATGGAATTAAATATTCAAAATGCTGAGAGGGATAAAAAGTTTCCAGAAGGGTGTATTAGTTAAGCTATTCCTCAAGAATTAGGACAAACTAAATATGTTTTAAGATACATAAAGAGTGAAGGGAGTGTTTCATCAGCAGATTTTCACTAAATTATAACTATAGTCTATGCCTCTGTTATATTAGCAACCCCCAAAGGAAGTCATGATATAGAAGAAACAATGATATTATTAGATATTGGTAAAAATTTACTCAGAAATTCAATGTAATTACTTACTAAAAATAATTTCTTGTTTGTGTGCGTGATTAAATAAAAAGCAAAATTTAAGTTTAGACAATTATAATAAAAGAGGGATGATATTCATTGAGTTTGACTAAACCATTTGAAGATCCTTAAATTGTTCAGAAAGATGCCAGAGGTTCTGAGTCATTTTAAACTTTGTTATATTACTTTGTATTTACCTATGAAAAATATATTAGTAAATGAAAACTAAAAGGAAACAGAAAAGGTTCACAAAGCTAAGAGGAAGAGTAAGTTGGCACAATGTTTTAGAACTGCAGTGTGTAAAATTTCCAGAAAATGTTGATCCGTAATATTAAATTACACAGACATCACAAATATGAGGATGGAGATTTGCTTATTGAACATGATAGCAGAATATTAGTGACTTTTCAAAAATGTTTCACTGGGAACTGGAAAATAAGGGCTTAAAGGATAAGTGAATGACTGGAAAAAGGAGAAAGAGATATTTGTTACTATATTCTATAGTCTATAGTGAGTTTTTTTTCTTTTAAAGAAAAAGTAATTTGATTCAGATTTTCCATAAATGAAGTGTGATAACATTCTATCCTGTCTCACAAATTCCCTTGACACCCTAAATAGCTGTTCTTCTTGCCTTTGTCATTATTTCCAGGTTTTGATCTTGCTTTCTTCTGGGCTGCAGATGTTTATCTTCTAGCACCTTAAACGCTTCAGGTAGAACAGGCTCATGGACATAGGGTGTGCTGTGTGGGCCCTGGGGACTTCTGCTAGTTAAGTTTATTTACTTGTCTCCGATGTCCATATACAGAGTCTGAGTTTAATGATTATATCTTCACCTTAAAGTGAAGTTACAAGTTCATCCAGAAAAAGTCTTCTCAAGTACAACCCCGTTCTCCGAGGGAAAATAAACAAGTGTCAGGTACTTACTATGTCACCTTGTAGGACTAGACTTATATAGCCCTATATTTTTCTGCTGGATTCAATACTCCTTGACTTTGTGTTCATGTTTGACTGGCCTCATTGACACTTCTACTTTTTAGATGTCTTGGGTTTAAATATTTTCTTACTTTGTTCGTTTTCTCCTCAATTCATTCACATCCCTGGATTTCTTTTATATTATTTGGCTCATTATTTTTTGTTTTCAGTGTGCTTAGCTGCATTTTAATTGCTTATGCAAAACTCTGAATGCCCCGTTAATTGGAACAGAATATTTTATAAATGAAGGTGTATAGTAACAATCATTAGTTGTAATTATAGTTTAGCTGACTTACACTCTTTTTATCCAAGAAAGTACGAACTGTTTGACAATTTGCAAATTTAAGCTGTGAAACTCTCACTTGATAAAGGCTGCTTTTTGATATTAATTCTCTTTGAAGGCAGTGGATTAGAGGTAGATTTGCATATAGCTATTTCAACTTCCAAAACTTAAATTAAAAATTCTAGTGGTTTCAAAGCTAAATAGGGTATTTCAGATGCATAAATTACACAAGGAGGAAATCCTAATTTCTTAAGTTCATACAAAATAAATGGTCAAGCTTATACTATACCATCATTGAAACTGTAGTGTAACAGAGAGTACCACTTACATAATTTGTTTCCATGCAAATATTACATTAGATATTTAAAAAAATTTATTATAAATATAACTAAGCATGCATATGGTTGATGAAATCTTGGTTAGATTATCATTAAAGATTTAACAAGGCAAAAAAGAGTTAGATGCTAAATAAATTAACAAAATTATCAAGAGAATAAAAGATGACATACAAACCATTGATAAAGTAAAAAATAAAATACCATAGGCAGAAAACACAAAGTTGGGGCCTTCAAAGAGGCATAGTTTCATTTTTCAGATCAACCAAGTAGAACTGAGGGTTTTTCCAGTGATGAGGCCCAGGTTAGTGGTCTTGGTTGGCTAACGCTTGTCATGCTGCCTCTACTCTGTCATGCTGCTTCCCAATGATCAATGATTGTTTTGCTATATAAAGGTCGTGCTGCTGTTGGCAAGCTCTTTCTCAAAACAAATGAACAAACAAAAAAATCGACTTCACCTGTAGCCTCCCTTGACTCCTGTAACATTCTCTTCTTGGATAATTCTTTCTTTCTACAGTCATGTCTTTCTGTATCTTGTTGACTTCTTGTTTGCCGCTTCTAAATTTATAACTACTCTCATGGATTTGGTTTTCACCTCTACAGAATCAACTGCCTTATTTGTAAAATATAATAATCTCATTTAAATTTTAAAGGTAAAGTAAAAGATAATACAAAAACATGGACATTATAAAAGTTTTTGTTTAAAAAACAGCATTGTCTGCATAGACTTCACAAAGGAAAACATATACATTGCAATTAAGTACAAAGATGTTTAACATCTTATGTTGCTAAAGAATTGCAAATTGAAACAATGAGATACTGCTATGACCATACTAAATTGACCACAATTCAAAACACAGACAATGACAAATACCGGTGAGGATGTGAAGCATTAAGAATGCTTGTTTGCTGCTGACAACACAAAATGCCACAGTCATATCTGAAGACGGTTTGGGAGTTGCTCATGAAACTAAAGTTATTACCACACGATCCAGCACTTATACTCCTTGGTACAGTACCGAGTATAAACCCTAATACAATCTGTAGACTTTCAGTCATGTTAATGTATCAATGTAAATTCATCAAGTGTAAAAAATGTGCCTTGTAGTACAAGATATGAAGGTTATTTGTGGGGTGGACTTCCAGGAGTTACTTGCAAAAGTAGTTTTTCAGTTTTGCTGTAAACTCAAAATTGCTGTAAAAAGGTTTATTAATTTAAAAAGTTCAGAAATTCAGCATTGTGCTTTAAAAGACAAAGCCATGTGGAGTACAATGATCTGAATTTCTAAGGCATGTGAGCTATGGAATGTGTCTCCACTGAGGCTCAGTTACTTTATTTTTAAATTAGATCTCTCCAAAATATTATAAAGGGGGCAGGTAAAATGTTGTAAATGAGTGTAGTAGAGTTTCATTTAAAGGATGCCCTTATTTAGGGAATGCCTCTGTAAGTTACTCTGAGTTCATCAAGTGAAACCTTGAGAGTGAGGCCCAGAAGGCAACTATAATGCAATGAGAGAACCAAGCAATATGTCACAATAATAGACATGAGGTAGTCAAGGGCCAGGAAGACAGGCAAGGCAGGATGAGGTGGTGAAAAAACCAGGCCACCTAGATAGGAAACTGGATCCTGTCAAAAAGAAGAATCCCCTAGTGGCAAGAAAGCCAAGAAGTTTAAACACCACAGATCTAAGTTACAATAGTTAGTTACAGGTATTTTGGCAGTGCAATAGCCTACCATATTGCACTATCTGTGTGGCTGGGGAGACACTAAGGAAAGATGCTTTTGTAGAAAAGTTCGGAAGCAGCTGCAAGACATGAGTTGTATGAGATCAAGAGTTTAGCAGAAGAGCTACAGCTGACGACGAGCATGCAAGCGCACGTGAGTAAAAGCGTGGGATTTCTCATAGGAGCCCATCCCAAAGTCGGGATGAAATTCCAGTGGACAGATCAGATGACTGGATTCATGGGATGGTCGTGCAGACTTTTGAAGGTATGAAGCACAGTGCTTGACACGTGATAGTACAACCTGAGTAAGCCCTGAATGGCTTGACATAGCCCTGCGCCACGCTGGAACTGAGACAACCTTGATTTTGAGAATTATCTCTGAATGAGATAATAGGAAAGTTCTGATGGAAGAAAATTCTTATCTGATGCCTAACAAATAGTGTGAAAATGCCGTATACCCAGTGAGGGGACAGTGCTTGCTAGAGGAAAAGGTTTAACTCTAGTTCTATGGCCATGAGGATGGAGGTAAGACAAAATATTTTTCAGACTTGTAGAAATCATATTGATTATATTAAACTGATAAAATATCATATATTGTGAGAGCAATACAAGATTGCCCCAAGGAAGTTTAAAATTAGATAATAATATTCAGAGAATGGCAATATAAATAAAAAAGAAAAAGTATTCTCTTAGAAAAATGTTCATAAATTCAGTAGAATCGGGATTACTGACTAATAAGGTGTGGTAGTAAAGCACTCCTGAGATTTAATTAATACAAAAATAAAGAAAAAAGTTTGAGGACTAACTGACATCTTTGGATTTGCTCTTTTTTTTTTTTTTTTTTATGCCGGGGATTGAACTCACAACCTCGTGCCTGGCAGACAGGTGATTATGCCACTGAACTAAATCCCTGACCCTATTTTTTGAGACAGGGTCTCCCTATGCAGTTCAGGCTGGCCTTGAACTCACTTTGTAGCCCAGGTTGGTCTCGAACTCACAACAATCCTCCTGCCTCAGCCTCCCAAGTGCTGGGATTAAAGGCGTGTACCACCACAGCCAGCTAGGATTTGCTCTTTCTTTTTCACCATCATAGTTACTGTGCTTCAAAACAGTTTTCTTATCTCTTTGTGTCAAGACTTTTCCCCCTGAATTAGTTGTGTAATTCAGTCACCACTAAAAGTACTCAATCAATGGCAGCAAAAATTTAAAGCCTAAGGTGATCATCACATCAAATTTAAATTTAAAATCTGTAAACTGCAAGGTTTCCTATAAATTGTTGCAATATTTTCACCTAATCTTTGGGTAGGCCTTGATTTCTGTCTCATAGCCAGACTCACTTAATGATTCTCACATATAGAAATTTTATCTACATGTCATACCCAGCTCACTAGTCATCTGCCTATAAAGAACACTTTAAAGTTTTATGCTAGTAACTCCATATTCTGTGCTTCCACCAAATGCAATTAGTTTTTGTTCAGAAATATCAGGGAATGAGATGAGTGTAAATGTTTGAAAAATGTGACAGATTAAACATAAATACTCTATTTGAAATATAAAATTTAAATGGGTTATTTTATCATATGTAGAACTCTTAATAATAAGATTAACTATAAGAAAAGCTCTCCGATAATTCAGAAGAAATTTCAGAATCTTGGAGTGGCTCAGACTCACCAATACAGGCAAAATTTATTATTCAATAGAGCTTCAAAAGAAATCTGATTATTAAAGTGTTCTGGATGTTTTAAACTTCTGGAAAATTAATAAATTACTTTAAATCTTAAGATACAAATGCTCTTTGGTTTCTTCATATTAATCCTTGGAGGCTATAATTATGTATGAAATATCCTGAGGACATATATTTGACTATTTTTAATTTTGTTGATGTTATAACCCACTCCATTGACTCTTTTATTTCTTTTTAGAAGTTGATCTCTAGTCTTACGGATATATTGTTTAATGATGAAAAGCTACATTTTGATTTTCCGGCCTGGTTTTCTCAAAATTGCCCTTTGGTAAAGGAAGGGGTGGTAGATAATTACTTGTTGTCTCTTGGTCATTTGCCTAATCCTTCTTCTAAGGTAAGTATACCAAATGATGATAATCCTATGACTTCTGCAATATTTCCTGGAAAAAGCATGGATTCTGTAGTACTACGAAACTGAGGTTGGACATCGTTTCCTAGATCTGTGACCTTGAAGAATTTAACGTTTTTGAGACTCAGTTTCTTTATCTGTAAAATACAGATAATATTTGCCAGTTACACAAACTGCTAATGTGTACCAATATTCATGTTCTCCTTTTCTTCTTGGCCACAATTCAACTGTGGTTTTCAGCCTACATCATAGATTGGTATTTCCTTGGCTGAATTCTTGCCGTGGAAATTTGGTGAAAATAAGTGCAACACTTCCTAGGTTGGCCTGCAGAAATCTTCCATATGTTATTTTGCTTCTCTGCCTGGTAGCTGATGGGAAAAGACTCCAGATATCTCTGAGAAATAAGAGCTGTAGACAGAAGAAGCCCGAATCAAAACCTGTCATCAGTCCTTGTGACTGCATAGGGGTAAAGAAGTAATATTTATTTTGTTGAGCCACTGAAACTTGAGGGGAATGCTGGTCAGCACTTAGCCTAATTTGACTAATGTACCTCATAAGATTATTAAGAATACCACATGGTTACAGGGAAGCCAATATCAAATCAAATGGAAGACTCTTTGCACTGAAGAATTTAGAAGGCAACTATTTAGAGATTGTAATGCCAGCAGGCTGGTGGGAATCTCAGTTCCAAATCATCAGCACTGAGGTTATTTTGGGTTCAGTTTAAATATAGTTTGCAAGCAGGAAGTACAAGGCATTACATGATTGGTTACATGGATTGAATTAAGTCATATATTGTTAGGTAAGCTAACCCTAAATACGTTGGTTTAAAAGGAATTGTTTATCATGACATAGGAACATCCTGGAGAGGAGGGAAGGGGATTCAGACAGCACAAGCAGAGTTAAAAAATATCTTTGACTGGATTACTTCACCCCAACCAAAGTCCTTGAAGCCAGTTAGAAGCAATATATTTCCTTAATTAAGGGAAACATAAGCTGAGAATAGTCAAACTGGCCCAGTACATTATCAGAATAAAAGCAGCTGGACCCAGACAGTGCTGACTGAAGTTAGCAGGCTAGTTATGTGATAAGCAACAAGAACACAGGTAAAGGCTACTATTTGATTTTAACTGTCTATAACATGTTTATAAGTTTGTTATTCTATAATTGTGCCTTTACTAATCATATAATTATGCCCCAACAACACAAGGAATAATTTGTTCAGTAAGTAGCTACCATCATGATCATTCTTCACACATATAAACTGTAAGGACTCAGGCGTTACAGGTGCTGGGGATTCCCAAAGTGACCAGACTTCACACCATCTGAACTAGCAGGGTGGACTTTTTGCTGCTATTATAATTAGATCCATTGTTACCTTCCCAGATATCTTGGTGGTATTGATAGTTCATTTAGTGAAAGACTTTGAGATTACATATTTAATTCCTTTTCTAATTTTATCCTTTATCATTGTAGCATATGATACCCTTAAGTTATATAGCTTACACCTGTAATTGCATACCATTTTGTATCTTGTGAGAAACTAGTCTACTGCTGGCCTATAGAATTTTAATGTTAGCTATAGGAATAATTTTAGCATGAAAATAGTAGTCATGTTTAAAAATAAAAAAGACAGATAAAATGAATTTTAATATCCTTTAGCTTAGTATAGGTAGAATACTGTCACCTCAAAATGTAATAAAAATATTATTTGTCTTTTTTGTAGATTCACTTCATCTCTGAAATTAGTGTGGATGCATCCTGACCACACATCTCAATCCGACTAACCTAATTTTAAGTGTACAGTGGTAACACTTATATAGTGATTAGCATATTAAATAGCTTAGAGAATGGCAAATAAAACAAGTATTAGTACTTTGGCAAAAAGAAAAAAAAAGAAGAAGAAACTTCAAAATCATGTGCACTGATATTGTTGTGTTAGTCACATTTTTAAAAATGGAGAGTAGCATTATTTTTGTTGTTATTCTGAGAAATAGACATGGGAGGGCAAAGTTCCCATTCAAGAGGTGAGTACTGTACATACGAAGTCATTTTTCTGAAGGTGCAGCTCCTTAAGCTTCTTTGAAGCTCTGCCATCTGTGGTACTTTACATGCAGAAGGCTCTCACTGTGAGTATTCAGTGGAGATGATCAGTGTTCACAGTTATATGCCCAATATTCATGCCCTTATAGTAAAAATATTTGTAACCATTACAGGAAAACTAACATTCTGAGTACATGTCCTGAGGGATACCTGTAAGCCTGAATTTCAGTGACCCCCCCCAAAGTCTAAGAAATCAGTAAAATATTTATTTATCTTGAAGAATTAGTACTGTTCACAGTTCCAAAAAAAAATCTCTTTGTCATCATATAAATTTTAGAAATCTATTTTTTTGTTTTTACTTTTATTAGTACACATTTGAGTACATCATAATTACATTCATCATGGGTAGTTGGTACACGTGTGTAACACATCTTAGTTGTTTTACATCCCCTTCCTCTCCTCTCCCTCCCAGAAATCTATTATTGTGCATTATAACACACATCTATCTTGTTTCAGTGAAAGCACAGAAACCAGTCCCTTTCCAATATACAAAATGAAAAACAGAGTTTAGTTGAAAGACATTGAATTTACCAATGTAAACAACCTTTGACTGGTTACTTTAAAGATGACAAGCCATTATCCCAAGAGGGAAACAGTATGTTACACATTTGAACAAAAATGGATCATTCAAGATGTCATATCATGAAAAGGAAATAATGTTTTTGATTTTCAATGCACCAAAGGAGAATTTAACACACTGTACTAGGGAAATTAGAGATATATTTGATGCTTGAAAATATAGAGTTTTACGAAAAAATTACTATGTTTTTTTCTTCTAACATAGAAAGGAGACTGAATGTATTTGTTAAACTGGGAAAATTTCACAAGGAAAGAAGCACATAAAAAAAGAATATAAAGAAAAACATGTCTAAATACAGATTGTTAAGTGATAACAGAAAGGAACAGGGTCATGGCTTAACACAACTGCGTGTTAAATTACTGATAGGTTGCTCCTTTTTGCTGGGCTCCTCTGTCTTAGAACCATTATTGAAAACTTCCTGCTCCTATAAAACTACTAAAAAACTGAAGAGTGAGTTTCACATCTTACCATGAGTTTATTTTATCGGTCCCATAAGTATGACAATATTTATTTAGTCCTAGAGTCCAGACTAAATACTGAATTTTTGAAAAGAGTAATTCTTCATTGACTGGAGACCTGCTAACTCTTCAGAGTACAGGCCATTTGGATTTTTCTGTGCTTTGTCTCCTTTTCCTCCTTTTCATTCGTCTTCCTTCTTTTCTTCTTCCTCTTTCTTTTCTTCTTCTTACTCCTCCTCCTTCTTCTCCTCTCTCCTCCTCCCTCATCTCTTCCTCTGTTTTCTTCCTCTTCTTTTTAATACTGGGAGTTGAATCCAAAGCCATACTGGACTACATGGCCAACCCCATTTTATTCTTTTTTTTCTTCCCCATTTTATTCTTATTCTGCATTTTGAGAATTGTTAAATTGCCTAAGCTGAGCTCTTGCCTTAATCTCTTTACAGACGATGTAGGAAAAGTAATGAGAAACTTTTTGATTTATTAAGAGAAGGAATAGAACTGTTCCTCAGCTTTCATCGTTTGCCAAGACTTCAAAATTCTATACTAGATTACTACTTTTTTCATGGAACCTGAAGTATATAATCATGCTTTTTGCTACTAATTGCAGATATCTAAAATTACACATTTTTTGAACTATTGTGTTATGGTCAATTTGGAAAAGAATAGTTTCATTACATAATATTGTTGACAGACTCCCTGAACTATTCTAACATCTTATGACATATTATTATCAGAGTTTTATAGCACTAAATATTGATGCTACTCATGGTATTTAAAACTAATTTCATCATAATGCTCCCCAAAAATCCCCTTTAATAAAGCAAAAGAGACATTTGAGTACAAAAACTGTGCTACCAGAAAGAATTGTTTTCCCCAATTCAATTTATTTTAAAAAATGGCTCTTTTAAGAAGTCATCTGTGGTGTGAGTTTGCACTCTGCCCTTCCTCCATTGCCCTTTGGATGATGGTACCTGTGAGAAGAGTGTGAATCCACGCTCTGTGCTTCCTCCATTATCCCTGGGATGGTGGTGTCTGCAGAGGGAGTGGAAGGACACATGCCTTTGGTGGGAGACCTGAACAGAAACCCAAGACCCAGGACAACAGTTGGCCCCAGAAGCCTGGTGCACACACAGCTTTTGAGGGGTAGAATAAACAGAGAGACCAGCAATGTGGAAGCCTCTGAAGCAGCAGCAAGAAGACAGCCATTGGACTCTGGAGAACTCCACCCACAGAAGACCAGTCCCCGTCACCACATCCAGAGGCCAAGATTCATTCCATAACCGGCACATTTCTGGGACCTAACAGAGACACTATCACAGAACTTTAAACAGCAGTGGTATTTTACTACTTTTATTCTCCCTTGTTTGTCTGGTTGATCCCTTTCCTGTCTGGTTGGATGTCATCTTGTTTTGTTTTGCACTCTGTGGTTATTTTTGAATTTGGTTGTTTTTTTCTCTTTCTCTCTCTTTAGTATCCTTTTTCTTTCTTTCTTGTCTTCTTTTTCATTCTCTTTCTCTTTCTTCCATCTGTTTTTTCATAATTTAAGTTTCTTAACTTTCTTTTTCATTTTTAAAAATTGGTCCTCTTTCTCTTTTTCCTCTACTACTTCTTGAATTTAAACTTTCAAGAGAGTAATTATTGTCTCTGACCTTTGTGATTATTCCTTTGCACTCTTTCATTCCTTCCTTCCTGTGTTCTCCAGTTTCCCACAACTTGGATGGTCACCCTTTGATCTTCAGCCTTGACTGTACTGTATTTGACCTCATTTATCACTTTAGCCAGTCCCTTAAGAATTTTAGCCACTGGGACTTCCTCCAAGATGGCCACCCAGATGACACCGTGACAGGGAGGCTCCCTGAATATACCATCAAAATGCTGGAATATAAACTAATATAATAACAGAGAGAAGGAAAAAAGAGGGAGATGGGTCCTCTGGACCCAAGAAGAATCTAAAACGAGAACTGTAGGCCATGGAAAGAGTAAAAGAATGAAATAAAGGCAGAGACCAGAAGCACCTCTGTCTGGAGCAGAATCCAAACAGCGCTGCGACCCGAGCTGAGAAGGTACGATCCTGGTGCTCTTGATGCGCGGGGGAGCTGCCGGTGGATTTGCTGTGGTGTGGCACAACGGCAGAGACGACAGTCGACTGTGGAGCGAGGTGGTCGTGAGCGGGCGAGTGAGTGAACCCAGTGGTCCCCACCCCCTCACCCCCGAGGGAGAGCGAGGGACAGCCATCTTGAGTACGCAACTGCACCTAATTAGGCACGATTCCCGTAAGGCTGTGGTGGAAACAGCGCTGGTGCCCTGGGGGTGATAGAGGAGGTTTGGCGGACGGCCCTGTACAATTTACCAGACAGAGGCCCCATCCTCTTGCGCACCGCAGTAGACATTTGCGGAGCAGAAACAGGCTTGGGAGAAGCAGTGGACCAACACGGCCTCACTGGCGAGCCCAGGAAAATGCCAAGACGGAAAGGCAGAGGGCACTCTCCGGACTCCGATATAAGCAGAACCGATTCTAATGCTGAAATGGTCGGGAGTCCAAAAATTAAACTCTCAGAGGAGTTGACAACAGAAGTGGGGAGACAACTCCACGAAGCTATGAAAGAAATTAAAGCAGCACTGTTAACCGAACTGAGAATTGAAATGAAACTCATAATCGGGGAATCGCTAAGCGCCTCTAAAGGAAACATAGCAGGAAAGGTGGAGGATGAAAAATCAAAGGAAATTGAGAATGAAACTAATAAAAAATTAGAATGCATTAATCAGATTCAGAGACATTACCAGGACATCAAAGAATCCAATAAAAGTTGGCAGAACCACTTGAAGGA
>RJWM01019388.1:0-39162 GCA_004363535.1 Dasyprocta punctata
AGGAACTGAGACCCGCCACTGACCACGTGACTGAGTCTGGAGGTGGATTCTCCAGTCCCAGAGACATAGCCACATCCCACCTAGCACACTGAGTGCAATCTCAGGGGAGGCCCAGAACAAAAATGATCCAGATCCTACACTCCCACCCCTCCAGAACTACGTAAATTGTTTTTGTATGAAACCACTAAGACTTAGGGTTATTTATGACACAGCCATTGATAACTAGCACAAGCATCAGCTCAGTCTAGTAAAATTCTTAACGTGACATAAAACTCCATTCCTTAATAGTTCAACTTGCACTACTGCATCCATCTTAGTCATTTTCCTCAAAGCTGGGGTACAATGCCCAACTCTCACAATTTAAAGGTGGAGAAGTTTACCGTGACTCGTATTTCAGAAGTTTCCGTCCTTGAATGATACTGTGGTATGGTGGAAGGGCATGGACAGAGGACATCAGCTCATGTCAAGGTGGCCAGGAAGCAGAGAATGAAAGGAGGAGCCAGGAAGGGGATGCACTCTTCCAGGTCATGATCCTGGTGCCTACCTCTTCAGACCAGACTTCACCTCCATATAGCAAGTCAGCCTCCAGCCCAATAATCCGATTGTCTTCCAGAAGCCTGTGAGTGCACAAGGCTCTTGGAGGACACCTATATAAACCATCATAGTACCCCAGGATGGACATGTAGGTATGAAAAACCAAAAGCTTTCATCTCTAATCAATCTACCATGGGATCTTGGATAAGACACCCTAATTTGAGGGTCAGTCTTTCATCTGTAGAAGGGAGTTTCAAAGACTGCCTCCATGACTCCAATGACTTTCTCAAAGGCTGTGCAACATCTGAACTGTGTCTCAGTGCTGTTCTCTCAGAGTGAAATGGTTTCTTGAGTATTCTGACAAATACCCCGATATAGTAGTATGGCTCTTAATCTTGTCCCCTAACTGACGCTGCATCTATCATGTGAAATGGTTCAGTATTAAAATAAATCTATGACTATGGCTGGAGCTTGGAAATCATAATAAACCCACACACCTGTGTGTACATGCTCCCCCTCACACGTATGCAAGCATGCATTTCCACATAGGCAGATGCAGAAAATAGAGCCATCACTTAGAAGATCCCAACTCCAAGCACCATTCCCTCTTGGTGACTTGAAATGAACTAAAATTACTTATTTTAGGGTTTAGCATCCTGTCAAGAAACTGCAAGAAAGTATTAAAATCCTGACACGAAGATAACACAGCAAAAATAAATCTCAACTCAAAAACACCTAGAAGAAGAGAGAATAATTAACTCAGCTAGAATTAAAGCCCACGTGAGCAAGTTGGGAGGTACTAACATTCTCCTGCCATGTTCCTCCACTGGAGTCTGTTTAGTGCGTGCTTTTTATCTATTTATGTATAAGATATACACTGTCTGGGTCAACAGTCAGAGGAGTTCTTTCCTTCACTGTGAGCACACGCAGGGAACCAGACTACCCTATGATGACCATCACCTGAGCCTGATGTGATTGCTCTGAGTGGCACAGCTGTTCTGATCCAGCTGCCTGTGTGCCCCAGCCTTCTCTCCCCACCTTTCTTCAACCTGGCATCTGGGGTCTTCCTACGGTACATCTAGGAACTGGGAAAGCATCAGTCTTTATTTTTTTCACACAATGCTATATTTCCTCATCCCTCCTGCCTCAACCCAAACCCAACGTCTACTTTGCCTACTGCTCTCCTTCATCCTGAATTATTGTGAAAGCGATAGTTTGCACACATCTTCATAAGCATATCACCATTTGCAAAGAACACGCTGTCATTTGGGATAATACATAGAAATTCTAAACAGCAGATTTTGAAAGGTGTGCTAACGCAGGTGGCCAATATGATAGGACACAAGCTGGGCTTTGTTGTCTGAAGTTCTAGCACACTCTCAGGACTCTGAGTTGATAAAAGCCAGTTATGAAATACAGAAGAGTGAGGAGAAGAGGAAAAGGAGAAAAAAGAATTTCTAAAATTGCCTTTTGTGTTCATTCAAAGTTTTTGTTAGTTCAAAATGCCATTTGAAATAGCAAAAACATTTTAATCTATCTTGATAGTATATGGCAGAGTCGTTTATTTTTTTAAACTCATTTACATTCCTAAAGGAAGGAAAAATAATTCAAATACAACAGCCAGAAGTATCTTGTCAGTTGAGTCCTGATGCCCACCTCACCCTCCTGTGTCAGTCTCTGTTCCCAGAACTCCCATCCCATCCTCCTGCCCCATCCCACTGTGGTTAGTTCAGGTGGCAGTTCACACCCTCTGGCCCAAAGTCCAGGGTGTCCACAGCCTGGGCGTGGCTTACCTTCTCTCCCTGGGGTCCGGCCACACCAGGAAGGCCAGGTACTCCCTGGAGGAAAGAAAGACAAGCTGGGACATGGCAGGCTCTAGGGTTACCCACATAGTGAGAGGACAAGGAAAGGACTGGCGTAACTGCAGCTCCGAATCAAAGCTTGGTTTTCCCAGAAGCCCAGTCCCCTTAGACTTTCTGCCCTGTCCTTCCTGACTCTTCCTCAACTAACCTAAATTCTCTATCTGCATGTTTCCCTATTTGAAACTGCATTGGCACTTCTGTGTGGGTGCTAAATTCTGAGGAAGTGGGGCAGAGGGGCATTTCCTTAGGGGATGGAGGTACCCAGAGAGAATCCAGACAAGAAGAAGGGGAGTAATTACCTGGGTCTTCCCTGAGCACAGGGAGCACAGAGGGTGAAGTCGGATGGAGTCCTACCCAAATTCTCAGGGGTCTGAGGACCAGCTGGGTCTCCAGACTCAAAGAAAGAAGGGGCTGCCTGGGCCTAGGTCAAGGGGCTGCCTGGGCCTAGGTCAGGACTCACTGTAGGCACAAGGAGGCGGGCACAGAGCTGGGTAGGGGATGATAAAGTCACACTCCTTCTCTCCAGTGTCCTTGCATAATGTCCTCTTTCAAGAGGGCCAGGAGACCCTGAGCTTGTAAATCTACAGAAGGGGAAGAGAGAGGTCCAGGGCCTCACGCAGGCATCCCTAGAGCAGGCTCCACTGGGGTCCCGGAGGGCAGCTGGACAAGCAGAGGTCTCCCTGGGCAGAGGGAGTTTTGGAAAAATGCATCCTACTGCACAGAGACACCCTCCAGGCTGTGCACAGTGGCACTTGTGCTTCCTTCTACTCAGAACAGCAAGGCCCTGACTGGAGCCACTGGCCCCACAGCAGCACCCCAGGGTGAGCCTTAGATGGCCCTCTGCTGTCAACACCCTTGAGCTCTGTGCTGGTCCACCATGCTCCCCAACCTGTCCTTGGAAGGAGCCTTCTCCCTCCCTCTCTCTCTCTCTTTCTCCCCTTTCCTTCCTCTGGGTCAGCACCAAGTAACAAGAACCAGGGGTCTGGCCAGAGGAAGCACACCTATTTTTTTTTAACATACCTATTTTTAAGCAACCGAGTAAATTATGAGGAATTCAACCTGCAGATTACTAAACTGCCATTTGAGTCATGTTCTCAGCAAATATGTAGACAATGGCTTCATTTTTATGACACAGTATTGAGGGAAGGAAAGAGAGATATAAAAACATACAGTTCCAATTTGCTAAGTGACAATAGACAGCATTGTATTGTATCCAGATAATATTTTTGATAATGGAAATACCTATATCTATATTACTAGAGTATATTAAAATTGACACTTTTACTACAATTATAGATTAAATGTAATTAACTTGTGTATTTTATATTTATATTTACATATTGACTAACATATTATGTTAAATTATACCATTCAATATGACATGCATTTTTCCTAATAATCTTCACCATGGTTTTACACTTTATTTAAGTTTTTTTTAACAATTTAAATATTTAAATTACTTATAGGATAGATTATATGAATATATATACAAATTTAAATGTATTAAAGTTGCCTTCCCACCATATCAGCCTGTCACCCAATGTCCTCTTTGGGAGCAGTTGAGACAACAGTTTTCTTTTTATTCCCTTTGAGCCTCACTCTCCAGCCTATTTTGGCAAGAGAGACCAGTTCACTGGAAGACAACTTTTCCACAGAGGGCAGGGGTAGAGGATGGAGAGATGGTTTGAGAAGACTCAAAGGAGTGCCCAGTGTAGCCAAGCTGAGCACGGTCTGTGCTCCTGTGAGAATCCTAGGCAGATGCTGAGCTGAGGCAGAGCTCAGGTCATGATGTGAGTGATGGGGGGCAGCTGCAAATACTGATGAAGCTTTGCTTGCTCCCCCTACCCCAGCTCACCTCCTGTTGAGTAGCCCCGTTCCTAACAGGCTATGAACTGGTGCCCATTTTGCTCCAGAGGTAGTCCCTGGCTGTGTAAGTCACAGACACATTTTCCCTATTCAGCAGTATAACCCACATTCGGTCCCTATCAGCACACTGACGAATTTGCAAAGCTCTATCTCATACTCCCATGTCAATGCACCTGACAGATCCAGTGAGTTCCCATTGCGGAGCGCTTGGGTTCTTTCTAACCTTTTGCTCTCTGGACAAATTTGCAACGACTGCCCTGTACACGCATCACTCGGAACACTTGCACACCAACTGTGGTCTTTACACTAGTGACAGCAAGTCACAATACTCCCTGTAAAACGGACTGCAAGCAGTGAGACCCCTTCCATCTAGGGGCTTCCACAGTCACCCTGGGCACTGGCCTTGTCACAAACCCTCTGTTGCCCTCACCTGAGCAGGAAGAAAGTTGAGGGCCCAAGTGTTTAGGGTTCCATGTCAGGGTCCACCCATTCCTCTCCTCTGATGAGACCTCGCCCACCAACCCTAGAACCCACTCACCTGCTCTCCTGTCTCCCCAGCCTTCCCAGGGAATCCATCCAGGCCTCGCTCCCCCTGAGAAAGAAAGAACAGGAATGCAAATAAACAAATAATGGGCAGTGATGGCCAGGCAGCAGCCAACTGGCCACTGTCATGGGAAAGAAGGGGTCACTGTGATGGAAATGAAGGGCAAGCAAAAGCCCTGAGCTTCAGACCATGCTCAGCTCGTCTCCATCAGGCACCTCCGCACACAGGTGGCTCGAATGCAGGCACCAGTCCTAGAACTGCTGTGCATTCAGCGTCCAGGGGTAGAGGACAGGTTCCTGTCTCCTTCTCAACTTTCAAATCTGTAACCCAGGGATGGCCATGCAGGTCTCCTGAGCTGCACGCTTTCCTCATCATGAGGGCCTTCATGAGGGTCCAAGTAATAGGTGGACTTTGTACACAGTAAGAAGACTGCAGACACATCTCACGCATCACACATGCATCTTATAAATACATATAAACATCCACTATGTCCCCAGTGCCAAAAAAGACCTAGGAACTGGCTGTTGACAAACAGCCATCACCCTCACAGCCATCCAACCTCCAGTCACCTGGTTATGTTCAATCACAGCCAGCCTCGAGTCCCTTACTACCTAGTACCTGGTCAGTCACTTCACCTCTCTGACTGTCCTGTTCACCCTGCTTCATGGGAATGACGATGATCTGCTACACAAAAGACACTTACAACTAAGGAGATAACACATCTCGAACACCTGCCTGTGGTGGACAGTAAGTGCCAGTGTTCTCCTCCTACCTACACACTGACTTCCCTGGCCAGTGTCCACAGATGCTGGGGGCTCCACTCATGGGGTAGCTCAGGTCCATTGTTCTCAGCTGTCATCATCCTTCCAGGTGGCCTCAAAAACTCAGGCGGTGGAGAAATGCAGATGCTCAAAAAGGCAGACTCACTGACTCCAGCAACATCTCCCCCAGCGGCTGGACAGCTACGCATCCTTCTTCCTTGCTTGCTGTCCCCTCTGCTGGCTGCTCAGTTCCCTCCAGGGCTCAACTGCAATGTCACCTGCTCGACCTTTTCCTCTAGTGAGATGCCCTACTTTCCTTCAGCACGTTCACACGTTCAACTCCCCTAATTCAATTTGCATGCATTATCCCATTTCCTTTCTTGTTCACAGGAGGACATGTGGTGTGGTTATTCTTTCACCATCAGGTCCCCAGGACTAGTCCAGAGCTCACAGTGTGGCCCCAGATGACACTTTCTGACTTACATAAAACCAATGCATGAGAACTGTTCCGAACTCTTCCTATATTTCCCTGGAACTTATTGCCCAAACTGCTATTTCTGTCTTTCATTTCTGTGTTACAACTGGTACCCCTCTTTCCAGATGCTTTTGTCCTATGAGCAAAGCGCTGTGGCTTTCTGTTCCTTGCTGTGAGTGCTGGTGCTGTTCTTGTGGCTCACCTCGGTGACACCAGGCCACAGGTGGGACGCAATGGCACTTTCCCCTTCATGTGTCTGCTCCCACTTTCTGGGGAGTCAGCAGGCTTCCTAGAGAAGGCCTCTCTCTCTCTCTCTCTCTCTCTCTCTCTCTCTCTCTCTCTCTCTCTCTCTCTCTCTCTCTCTTTCTAACTGGGGGCAAAACACAATGCTTCCCTGCCCAGTGCAAGCAGGGGATGGGGAGGAGCAGCACAACTTAATTTCCCAAGTGGTGGCCCCAGTGGGTCTCAGCCAACTTCCCAGGACCCCTCCCAAATCCACTGATTTGAATTGGGGGTGGAGGGTCTCTAGCACATCTCTCAGTTCTGCAGTTTATGGTTTCTTCTCATCTTGCATCAATGTAAATGTAATCGTATGTTTCATATGTTTCTATCTTTCAAAAATTATTTCATATATCCAAATAACTGATGTATATTCTTCTACTTTCAGGTGCTGGCATGTACTTCTTCTTTTAAAAGTCCTCCCATCACAGGAGACTTGGGAGAATTGAGAGAAAAGCTGCCTGAATTCTCTCTGCCAAGCAACTCCAAACCCGTTCTTGCTTCTTCTGTGTGGCTGGCAGGCTCGCATACAGATGAGGAAAATGAGGCCTGGGGACAAGAAACCACTTAACCCCAGCTGAGCATGTGATGCTATCATGACAGCCAGGGGCTCCTGACCCCTAACCCTCACGCCGTCCCCACTCCCTGCAGGCCTGAGTAAGACTGGGCAGCGTGCCAGGCCCTCCCTTAGCGCCCAGGCTGGGGGGCTGGTCTTGGTCTCAGAGTCTGTGGGACTTCACCCCCCAGGTACAGGCGAGACTGGCAGCAGCAGCAGTGTGCCGTGTCCAGCATCTCCCAGAAATGAATGATGGAACAGGACAAAAAGCATGGTCCCCTGGTTTCCAGGGCAGAGCTCCCCGCATGTCACCCAGAGTCTAGCACCTCCTCTGGGCTCAGAGAGGAAGTAAGCGTGATGACAGGTGTCACTTGACAACTGCGACCTCGAAGTGGAGGGCTTAGCCCGTGCTCAGAGCCCTGTTCCTCACTACCTCATGCTTGCACATAGGGATGAGAGGATCTGGAGCCAAGAGTCCTCCCAGCTGCAGCAAGGACAGCAGCAGGGGTTACAGACGGCCAGGGTGGACACGGGGACATCGGTGAAGGCCACCAGTCAGCATCCAGGCCCCCTGGCGCGCTGACAATGGGTCTCCATCAGAGGGGCCACAGGAGTGAAGATGACGGGAAGGGGGAGAGGCGAGGGGAGCACAGACAGCAGAAGGAGAGGGAGACAGCGAGCCAGGGGCCAGGAAACGGCACGGAGGAGCAAAGAGCCTCACCTCCCGGCAGACAGGAAGCAGGGAGACTGAGAGAGAACCTGCTGGCTGCTGCTTCCTCCTCCTCTCAGTTTTACTCCACCAGGGACCCAGACTACTGGAAGGTCCTGCCCAGTTCAGGACTAGTCTCCCTTTAGTTTGCTGTCCCACCTGCCAATCATCTCTGGAAACGCCCTCACGGAGACACTCAAACGTGTGATTTGTGGATTTCTAGGCATTCCTCAACCTAATCAAGTTGACAACCAAAGCTAAAAATCAGTCCTCAGAAGGAAGCTGTGGCACTCGCGTCCTAGTGCTAGCTATGAATTACAAGCAGCGTCCCCAGCCCCCCGCCCCACCCAGTGGCAGGCAAGCCCACCTGCTGCAGGTCCACAGCTCTGACAGCAGGGGGTGCAGCGGCCCTGCTCACAGTGGAACACGGGAAGCCCTGGGCTGCCCATGCAGACAGCTTGGAGACTTTACCATGGGCACATTTACCATGGGAGGGGGCCATGCACTACTTTCCTATCCCACCTCTTCACCCATCATGGAAACCTGCGGTCAAACGAGACGGATGTCTGGGGTCACTGCCCTAGAAATCAGCCTTGGCCTTCCTTCATGCCTTGCTCCAGGGAGACAGCCTGTGTGTCCCTTTTTCCTCTTGTTCCTTCTGACCCACTATCCCCCGACCCTGTGCTCGAGCTCCCAGACAGGTGCACATCTCCTGGCTGCTGCCCCTGCTTCCCTTGCCCCACGCTCCTTGTCCCTGTAGAATGGAGCCCAACTCACCACTGGCCTGCATTGCACAACTGTCTGTGTCCCATGTCTTCCTCAGGGCCACCACTGCGGTCAGGTGCTGCTGCCACTGAGCACACAGCTGCCTGGCCTGCAGCTGGCTGGCCCCCGTGAGTCTCTTCACCAAAAGTGGGCTTCACTGCTGACCTCTGCCTACCACCTCAAAGACAGCACGGATGGCAGCTCTCTGCAGTGCCAATTCCATGGCCTCTGACAGAATTTGAACCCCTTCAACCTACTGCCTAGGGACATGCAAAGCACTCTGTTTGCCTTTGCTTTGGTTTTTGGTCCAATTTGTTTTGCAGGCACATAGCAGAAATGCCTGGTTCAAAAGAAGACACAACCCAAGATGGGCCACACTATTGCCTCCAAACTAGAATGCTGCTGCCTCCTCAAAGTCCTGTGTCCCAAACCAGCAACCCAGGTCTCCGCATCTCTGCCTCCCCCAGGATCCCTGCCTGAGCTAGCACACCTGCCTTCCCTGGTAGCTGTGAGTTCTGTTGGGAAGGGCTCTCCTGTGATGTGGCGCGTGACCTCCACAGGTCTGGCATGCTCAGGAAGTGAACAGATGTGTGCCTGGTACTAACTAATGCCATGCGGGACTCAGCAGTGCACTCCAGAGGCCCAGCGTGACGCCTACTGGGCTCGGGCTGCATGGTGTGGCCTCAGGTACAAGGCTGAACAGAACACATTTTGTTGATCCCCAGGCAGTTCAAACCCACCCAGTTATGATCCCACCCTCACCCAGCAAGGGGATACATGGCTTCACCCCATTGTCCGAGAGAGAGCTCAGCCTCCTTGGGAGGGTGGAAGTGGGTGTCTGAGGACCTAAGAGTCATGAAGGCTGCCTGCACCCCTCTAGGAACCTGAAAGCCAATTCTCAGCCACCAAGGCACTGTCGCATCCTCCAGATGAGACTGCCACCATGCAGTTTAAGAGCCACCCAACTCACAGGTTCACAGGAGATGTCCTGGGGGACACTCAGGACACTGGTGCCTGAGACCTCAAGTTGCTAGGCAGCTGCTCCATGAAGCAAGGTCCGATGAATCAGAGAATGGGTCTTCCTGCACCCCCACCCAGCAGACATTTTACAGAGGGTTTAAAGTCTGTCTGAGGCCCCAGGGCTCATAAAAGCACCACCATGGGTCATGCAGGTCCTCTGACTCCAAAGCTGGGCTCTTCCCATTTCACTGTTCCCTGCTCTCTGAGCTTTCCTGTTTCAGATGCCTAAAGAGTGAATGCTCTCAGTCACCTATAGTTGTAATAGGAAATGGTTTTCCAGACAGGACTGGGGCTCAGAATGCCGAGGTTTTGATTCCTTTAGTGAGTGGACTCCACTCTCTGTGCTCTTCTAGAGGCACCCTACAGTTTGCCAAGCACCCTGAGCCAGGCAGCATATAACCTATTTGGGCTTCAGTGACCCTGGACCGCCAGGACCTTCTCACACATGCAGAGCCTGAGCTACCTTGCTATCTGCAGAGATGCCTTGTAAAACCTCTAAAAGAAAATGCTGTCTCCTGTGTAACAGAGAACACCTTGCACAGGGCTTTTGGGCCTCAGTAATGGATGGGTGACTTTTCTCCGCTAAGACAGGGCTGGGACATTGTGAGGTCAGGCCTGGTGATGCCAGGCAGCTGGATGGGCCTGTCCCAGGGAAGATGGAAACTTCTTTCTTGCTGATGTAAGAAGTGAGAGAGGTCCCTGAGAAAAGTAATGATGTCAAGGACCCATTAAATACAAGAACTGGAAAGGAGCCAAGCGTATCACAGAGCACAGTCTCCTTGAAGGACAGGTGAGAAATGGAGGTGCAGAGAACAGACCCACTAGTCCCCAGATCACACAGTACAAAGGAGGCAGAAGTCACATGCAAAGCTGAGCTAGGGGATCCCCTGTTTCATACTCGCAGCCTTCTGTCTGCCTCTGCCTCTCCTCTTACCCTCAGTGGTAACATCCTGCCCAGCACCTTTCTAACCTTTCTAATTGAATCCACACTAAACCACGATGCAGTCAATAATACACTTGATCTCTGCATTTAGCAAATTTATGATGCAGGGATTGAATCACTTTGCAAAGGTCACACTGTAAAGACCAGCTCTGGGCCCACACAGAAGTTCCAGAATTACCGTGCAGGGAGACAGAATGCCACCAGGTAAGGGCAGAGGGACTCAGGCTGCATTTTCTCCCCTAGACCTCACCTGGACATAGCCCTCCACTTCCTCCACTTCCCTCAAAAGGTGGCTTCTGCAGAAGGAAGGGCGGTGTCTCAGAGAGACAGGCCCTGGGGGAGAATTTGACCATTGTGCACTTTTGCCTTGGTGTGCCTCGGTAGAACAGCCCAGACTGGGAGTTTCTGGCACTTGCTCTCCTTACAATGGACCACAATGCACTGGGAAACACACTGCCTCAGTTTCTTCATCTGCACAATAAGGAGAGAACTCCAGCTCTATAGTCTTTTCCAGAGCTAAGATTTTCATAGGAATGCAGCATTCTTAATTAGTTTTAATACCAACCTCCAGAAGCTTGCTGGAGAAGCTGTCCAACAGAGCATGGAAAAGGCTATTGATTCAAAGCACTGTTCCTGCAAAAACAAAGCACTGACCATGTGCAGACAGAGGGGTTTCTCCTGAAACACAGCAGGGACAGACGTGAATATCCACTCATGTGATAGTCATGCGCTAGACATGTTGCTTCCCTCACCTCATCCAACCATCCGACAAACTTCAGGAAAGAAATTAGTATTTCCATTCTTTAGAGGAGGAAACTGAGGCTCCAGTAGCTCAAGTGGCTGTCCCAGCTGCCTGGCACGTGACCCACAGAGCCCTCAGTTTATTAGTCTTCAAGTCTGAGAAAACAAATCTCAGTTCTGCTCAGGAGCTCAGCTGAACTGAGGCTGTATTCACGTGGTGGCTTGATCCTGAGTGCTTTCTCTCTGTGCAGTTTCCTGGATGACAAGACACAGCTTCCTGTTGGATGCTACCTCCATTCTTATGGCCTCATCTTGGTCTGGGCTCAAAAATAAATCATCTGGACTCATACTGCACATCTCCAAAAGCTGGTGAAGGACACCTGCAACCTGAGTTCCATTTGGGTTCCTACATTATCTCCACCTGGTGCCTCACACCACACCAGCATGTCACAGATAACCACGGACTGTGAACATTGCTTCATGTGCTACCACACGCAGAGAAGACACAGAAATCGGGAAGGTGAGTGTGTGTCATGCTCCAGATATTCCACAGGGCAAATGACCAGGCTCTAGGGCTTCTAGAGACACAGAAATGGGAGCTCTGGAACACGCCAGGGGCTTAGAAACATTCTAGGGGAGCAATGCTAGAGCCAAGGGTCAGAGAAGTTTATGCATATGTTTGAGACAGGCAGGTTGGTGCCCTGGGGTGTGGGTAAGCTAGTGAAGGAATGAATGGGGGAATCAATCAATTAACCATCTGCCCATTTCTAACCAGACTGTAGGCTACATAAGTCAGTGGTCATACACATACACTTTTGGATCTTTTATGGCACATTTAAAATAATAGGCACTTAGAACATAGTGTGTGATATTTAGGGGTCATCTTCAGTTTTCATTCTTGAGGTAGAAGACAATGTAGGAGGCACCTCCATCAGACCCAGCACCATGTGTAAATGAGCTGACAGCCCCAGCAGCTTGTGTAGAGCAGCTGAGAGACACAGGGCTGGGAGACTCCTCAGGTGCCCAATGCAGGAATGCAGGAAGAACCAAGACTCAAATAAAAGGATCATTTTTTCTAAATTGCCCTTTCACATGTCTTATCAAGTCTGAGTGACATGAGCCCACATCTCCTGGACCCATGGAATGTACTGGCACACTGGCTTCAGATGAAGAGAGCTACAGCCCCATGAACAGGACTTCTGTAGGCCCCCAAAGTAACTCTTCTTGCCTTTGGATCCCTGGGTGTCCCTTGCTCAGTCTTGGCCCAGGCCATAAGTGGAGAAGCCACAGCCATGGCCTCCCTAGGGCAGGTGTCTTCTCAGGCTGACCAGGGCTTCAGCGTTCCTGCTCCCTGAGGACTCGTACTGATATTGGACCTGAAGTTAATGACCAAAGTTCTGAGGTTCTGGGGTGCACATCCCCTCCAAATGTAGCTGCCTCTTGTCTGTACACAATCCAGCCCTGCCAACACTACTCTCACTTGCTTGGGATTCCACAACTTCCAGTCATTACTGTCCTTCCTACAGGAGATGTGGTCTTGAACATGTGATGTTATGGCTTCATTATGCATTCATAGATTCAGCAGACACTTCCAAGGGCCATCTATGTCCCAGAATCTATGCTCAGCACTGCACACCTGCAGTATGTGGTGAGTGGATTTGCAGACATCTGTTTTGCCACTATGCTCTAGGGCTTGTGCCTCAGGCCACCCTGGACTGGCCTGCAACTGGCTGAGCAGGGGCCAGGACAAGCCTGAATCCAGAGGCCTGTTCCACACCCTAGACCAAGGGCTGCACCCATACTCCTGACTGTGCTCTCCAGCGACAGCAAGTACATGAACTACCTCATCTCTGCCTTCAAGCCGAGCTCTCCATATGCTCTGAACCTTCCTGAGCTTTAGTGTTCCTCCTGATTCTATGGCCCAGGCCTGCTGCCAGGATAGTCCCCCACCTTGCTTGCTCCTGCCCACCAGATCCTCACTCTCTTGAGTCCAGTGCAATTGGAGAAGAAGAAGGGTCACAGAAGGAAATCTAACTGATAAGCGAGTCTATGGAAACAGTAAAACTCTTGAGACTGAAACAAAAAGCACAAGTTTGAGCCCAGCCTGGACAACTTAACTACACCCCATGTTAAAATAAAATATAAGAATAGGTCTGGGAATGTGTAACAGTGTGAAAGCCTGGGGTTTCATCCCTAGAACAAAAAAAAAGTGCTTCAAAAGACACAAAGGATGCAAATTCTCACTCACACCAAGGTGGTAAAAGTTTTGGTTCATTGCAGTGATACCAGTGATACCAGTGATCAAAGATATGTACTTTCAGGACCAAAAACAGGCTTATTTTTTCTGACCAATAGTTTTACTTTTGAGAAAGCAACCTAAGGAACTAATCATAAATTTGAAAATAAAGGGATAAACAAACTTTAGGTTTAAAAACACCCACCAAAGCATTATTTGTAATAGTGCAAACCGGAAACCAACCCTAAATGATCAATACCAGGGGAAGGAGCACACAAATTATGGTTTACTCACTAATAGAACATTGCACAGTCATTGCAAATAAGTCCTAATAGCTACATAGCAGCCAGGAGAAAGCACTGGATACAGGAACAACAAACAGCACACAGAAGTGAACACCCAGTGTGTGGCTGTGTAGAAAGAAACTGGGTCTGTAAGGGCAAATCCTGCAGAATGGGCCCAAGTCTTGGCTGTAATCACACTAAGAAGGTGAAATCAGACCATTTTTTCATTATGTTCCAAATATGTGGAAATAAAAACGAATTACTTACTAGTGAAAAATTCCTTATAAAACTAGAGAAATACGTGCAGTGAGAGGAGAGAGCAGGGTGAACCCAGAGCAGGTGTCAGGTGTGGCTGAGGCAGAAGTGAAGCCCAGCTCCTTAACACTTGATTGACATGGGTCTCAAGGAACTGAGCGAGTAGGATGGGGAGGGTGCTAAGAACTCAGTGCCGAGTTAGGGTTTGAGAAGGCGGGGGAGGGTGGGAATTGCAGTCCTTGGTCCTCACCCAGCTGAAGTTGGAACAGCCCATGGCATCAGCACATGGATGAACCTGCTCTGAGAACTCTTTCACTGTCACCTGATGGCGTGTTGTGAAGGAACAGCCATTGTGAGCCCAGCTTGGAGGTGCTGGCCACTGTGGCAATGCGCATTGAAGAGCCTGCATGCAACGCTTGATGAACGAGGCTCCAGTGTGGTCAACAGCACCACAATGGGCACCACGACTCTTCCTTTTCAATGAGACCCAAGGTAATGCGGAGCAGAGCTGTGATGTAACTTGCTGAGTGAGATGTGAGCCAGGACAGCAACTAGGACCTTCAGTGCCTGAGTCCAAGGCTCTGTGGACACCTCTGTGGTCTGGAAGCCCTGACCTTGACCTCTGCCTCATAGGAGGCAAGGATGGGAAGGCCCACAGGTGCCAAGGAACCATCTGCTGGCAAGGCATGTGCTTTAGATGAGGGATTAACACACTATCTATATTGCACCACCCCCACAGGAATGTGGGTGCATGCAAGCACACACACACACACACACACACACACACACACAAACACACAGAGTAGACAGTCCCTGGCACCTTCTCCCTCTTTTTCATGGAAAGCAGCACTGATTGGTTCATGCAAATTGTAAATACCTTTTCTCCTCGAGTTCCCTTTTCACCTCGCTCTCCTTGGAGTCCCTGGAGGAAGAAACAGCAGTGACCCACCATGACTCAGTGTAGCTTCTCTGCCTTTACAGTGGCCTCTCTAACCACTGAAGGCCTGCAGGGGAACCTGCTGTGCAGCTTCCAGCCCAGGGCACCAGGATGGTAGTAGTGAAGAGCTGCTCCACTGTGTGGTCTAACACAGCGATGTGCACTCTTCCCTTGGGAGGCGAGCTCTGGGGCTGCTCCCTGGCCTACGTTCACCAGATCCTCACAGCTGCAGACTGAGACACATCTGGACCCAGCTGGCCAGGGAAGATTCACAGCTTTGGGATCAGATGAGTCCCCACCCCACCTGACACCTGTAAAGTCCATCAAAACCATGCATTCTAGGAAGGGATTCCATCACTGGCCTGAAGACTCTGGGCCCCTGGCACACGTCCTCCACCTTCCCCAGGGGCACCTCTGCCATCCATTCATCTTCCTCTAGAGCAGCACCCAGACTCCAAGCAAAGTGCTCTGTGTGTGGTATCTCCTCCTCTCCTATCCTGCAGACTTGCAGAAGGGACCACTGAACATTTTACAGCAAGCATGCTACACACAGCAATACTGCCAGACCTATTTGCTGATCCCAGGAATAAAACTCGTATCTCTGATCTTCATAAAATAACACGGTCAAAGCCACAAGATGCTGTCCTGAGGAGAGAGGGTCTGCGGGACCACCCAGCTCAGTGGGCCAAGGTCCCACTGATGTCACTTTAACCCTATCTGAATAATTTGTCCTTCCATGCAGATCAGAGTTGTTCTGTTTTATGATTTTTTTCAATTTTTCTTGTTTATTAGTAGCATCTGTAGTACATCTATCTCTCCTAGCCAGGTGACTTTACTTACCGGTGCCCCAACATGCCCAGGAGGCCCGGGAAGTCCAGGAAGTCCTTGGGGCCCCTGCAGAAGAGTATACACAAAGAAAAGATTGGGGACAGAAAGAGAGGACATGAGCCACTCAGTCAGTGATGCTCCGTAGAAGGGGAGCTCGGCTGCCGTGCTATCAGCATAGGTCTCCCCAGTAGACACCCATGCAGTCTCAGCGTCCTTGCCCACAAGAGCTCATGCTTTCTGCTGCCTGGCTGAGCCATGATCACACTCCGCAAAAGCTCAAGGAACTGCTAAAGGTGCGCCTCCCAGCTATCACAAACCCACAGGCAGCAATTCTCATTCCCACCTATCTCACGTCACTGGGCACAGGCATGCTCATAGCGTCTTGAAGGCTGAGACTGATTCTGTGGTTCATCATTTACACACTGCCACACTGTTAGTACTGCATGAATAAGTCCTGACAAGGTGCCCCATGGGAGTCTGAAGAGCCCAAGGCTCCTCTGCTACCCAGACCATGAACTGCTATGCAAATACCTAAAAAAAATCCTAAAATAAAAATGTTCACCTCTTCAGCCAGGGAAAACCCAATTTTTGTAATCTAGTCTTCTGCAATAAAAATACAGTATATAAGGAGAAACACACATTCATATATGCACACATGCATACTTCATTGATTTTAATGGAAAATATGAAATAAATTTGAAAGAAGTTTCAGGGCTATAAACAGGGAAAAGGTTATATAAATTACAATGGCATTCATACCATGAATACTATGCACTGATTAAGTGGAGTAGATGGGGGTCTATTCATTGGTCTGGGAAGGTGTCTCAAATCATTTTATAGGTTGATATAAAAGATAAATTATAAAGTATATGATCTATTTCTTGCAAGACTTCAGGAGAAATTACATATGTGGATACCCACTCACACACACACATATATGTATCGGAAGAGGCAGAAAGAAAAAATGAGAATGTCTTGGTTATAACTAAAGCTGATTTTTCACCAGATCCATGCCCTGGGAACAGCAGCAGAGGGCAGCTCACAGAGATACTCACCCGCATGCCCACCTCTCCAGGCAACCCTGGTTCCCCTGGCTCTCCTGGCTCTCCCTGCACACACAAATCAACACATGGTCATTGCCAGAAGGACGTGGATCCAGGCACAGCAGAGCAGCCCACGCTTCCTGAGGATCATGCCCTGCAGCTCAGAATTTGTTGTAGAAAGGAAATAACCATCAGCAGTGAGGGACTCAGGCTCCCCTCAGAAACTCTTTCTATAAAAAAAGGAGTTGATCTTCAGAGCACAAAATGTTAGCTCTCCTCTCCCTCGTTCCTACTGTTAGAGGTAAAAAAAAAAAATATATCTGAACAGAGAACAGATGAACTGAAGTCCCAGTGATAGCTACCATCATGGAGAGGGGTGTGGCCATGAGGAGGGAGCCAGAAGAGGGTCCAGAACGCATAAATCTCATTTCACTCCTAGTTGCCAGGACTTCAAACATCCTGTCTGAGCTGCTACTAGTTACAGATTAATGTGTGCATACGACTGACCCAGTGTCCACTCTGAGACTTAACCATACTTGATTGAAAAATGGCAAAGGAACAGAGGTGGAGAACCCAGAATCAATCTATGTTTGCGCTCTTGGTGGAAAAATATCCTTTTCCTTAGGAGCAGACTGACCTACTCTTTGAGATCCCCTTTGCTGGGTTTCTGGATATGTTTCAGCCCAAAAGCAGGCAAGATGGAGTGTGGGCTGAGCCTGAGTAAGAAGAGAAAGATAGCTGGCCACACGGGCTATGGGGCACTGCTTGGGTCACTGGACACTCACCTAGTTATGGACTGGGGACGTGGGTGATCCCTTCCCTCACCAAAGGCAGTTCCATCTGAACACCTAGGTTAACAAAGCCCTGTGTAGAGCTACTTGTCAACTAAATGAGGAAGCAGCTTCCAAGGATACCGTAGGTAATACCTGGGTGCTATCAGTGGCTGCTGGTATTGGTGCGACTATCAAACTGAGCTCCAGGAACCTGAGAACATCTGGTACAAATAAGCCCCAGTTCAGGCCTGGTACTGGTGATGCCCACTCTAGAACACAGGGTTTTGGCAAGAAGGTACTGGCCTAGTGCTTCCATGTGGGCTAGGGCAGTGGGGCCAGAACTTACTCTCATGCCTTTACTGCCATCTCTCCCAGGAGGACCGGGAAGGCCCAGGGATCCCTAGGAGGAGAGAAAAACAACAGCAATTGGTAAAGGATACAGACAGCGGTACAACAGTCTCTTGGGATGTGATCACCATGAAGAAAGTGCCAGGCAGATAAAGGAGGTTGTGGCCAAACTTTGCCTTTCAAAGAGTGGTCATCAGTATACAGCTAGGACATCTCTTGGGAGGAGGTAAGAAATACAGATTCCCAGGCACCTTACCAAACTGACTACATCAGCATCCACACTTTAACGAGATCTCAGGTTACGTGGGCACCTGACAGAACAGATGAGAAGATCTACTCAGATACTGTTTCCGAGCTGTGGGTCTATCCCTTCCTCACTCAGTGCTGAGCTCACAGGTTCAGAGTCCAGGGCTGGGCTGCCGTGGGTGCCGCAGGCCCAGACACACTGGCTGGGGGAGTCTTTGGAGTGATGACGCCTGTTTCTTAGCACTTCCCTAGCTGCCAGCAGCACCATCCAGTTGCAACAACCAAAAATGTCACCAGACATTGCCAAATGTCTCCTGGGACGCACTCGCTCCTGGCTGAGAACCACAGGGCTAGAAAAGATATTCAATTTGTTTTTTTAACTTGGGACAAACTTCATTCTCATGAGTCACAAGCAGATGCATGTGACAAGCACAAACACAGAACAGCTGTTGGGAGTTGGGCACCTGAACTGGGATTCTCTCTCTCTCTCTCTCTCTCTCTCTCTCTGTTTTCACAACACATAGCAGCATCTTCATACCCATCAGCTTACTAGCCACCTAGCTGTCCTGTATACCAAGTGCTGGAATCTCATCTCTACATGCAGACATAGTAGGACACAGAGTAGGATATTCTCACAGCCACCTGGAACTCTGTGGGGCAGAGTGGGAGAAGAAAAGCTTGGACACGGAATCATAACTTCTCCTTCTTTAGCCTCATCTAGTCCTGCTCTCCTGGGAAGCCAGGGCTCCTTTAACTGCCTCACGGGAGGGAGAAACTGCATGGGGCCAGGACATCCGTGGTCAGGTACAGGGTGGGCTCAGCCCCTACAGACTCCACTGGTTCCAAGGTCCACCTCCTACTCCACATTGTTACATTGTTTTCTAAAAGGAAGACATCACAAAAGAATGAGGCCTTCTCCCGAGACGTCCAGGGTAGAAATCCCCCAGCATCAGGTCTATCGAGTGAATCACCGCAGCCACACATTGGTTACCCACTTAAGACGGCCATCCTGCCTTCCGCTGCTGAGGCTGGGCAGTCCTGGAGCTAAAGCAAGCCAGGCTGTCTGGATGGGTTCTTGCTTCAGGAGTAAAACTCAGCACATTGTTGTTTCATGGGCATCTGATAGAGGTAGTCAGCAAGGAGACCAGACACAATGCCAGAGAAACTGTGGAGAGATCTGAAACCTTGGCCTTTCCTTGCGGTGTTCACTCTTCTAGCCTCACTGGTTCTTTCTAAGAAGTGACCAGAGGTTATCTATGTGAATCTGGCCCATCCATGAGACAGGAGCTCTGAGAGGTAAGGAGGGAAGAATGCAGGACCAGTGCCTGCCTAAGCGTAGAGCCCAAGGGTGCTTGGAGGGATTCATTTCATTGTAGCACCCTATGAGCTTGTAAGGGAAGGTAATGAAAGATTCCTGTAAACCAAGGAAATTAATCAAATTAGTCTCTGGGATGTTTAAGCCCTAGAAACATGGTGGGCAGCAGAGTATAGTTGAAAGACAAGGTTTCTAGAGCCAGTGAATTGCAGTCTCAAATTTCCTCCCCATTACTGGGTGACTTTACCAGGCTAGTGAAATGTCCTGCATCTTAGTCTCTGTCTGCAGAGAGGAATTATACACCTAGCCACAGGGCATGAACAATTTAGCAATTGTTTTAAATAACTACTTCAACAGGATGAGGCACAATCACTTTGACAAGGGGGCAGTCATCTTTGCTGTGTATCCTAAGAGCCTAACTAGAGGACTCTTCAGGGATATTTTCTGAGTCACGAAGCATAACATCTCTTTTTAAATTTTGTTTTATATGGTTAAGACAACCAAGCCAGGAGTACAAATAAACACAGCCGAGAGACTACTACCTTGAAATCACCATGCGATCCTGGCATTTCATTAGACGGGTCTCTGCCCTTTTGTGTCCTCCAAAGAGTCATCCTGGCCTAGATCCTTCAAGGGTCAGTGTCCTCTAATTTTAACACCACAGTACACTGTCGTGGATTAACCCTGTGACACACCTTCCACAATTTCCCAGTTGGACTCCCCGTCAGATGCCTTCAGTGGCTTTGATAGAAATTCTTAGCTGAAGGCCACCCATTCCTTGCCCCACTAAGAGAACATCACCAACTTCTCTGAGCCCAGTTCCATCAACTGCAAGGCAGAGTGTAGTGTTATTTTCAGATGAGAAGTGAATGTGGACATCTTTTGACACTAGAAAACGTTATTTAAAAAAAAGTTCCATGGGGAAAGCCAGCAAAAAGAGTGGTGAAAAGACAAAGAGATTCCCCTGAAGTTGATAAGATCAGGTATAAGAAGATCAGAGGGAATATACACACTTAAGTATCCATGATAAAATATAGAGGATGGGGCAAAGGAAGGAAGAAAGTAAAGGAAAGAAGACAGGAAGACAAATAAAGGAAATGAAAGGAAAGAAGGAGATGTACATGTGAATGGATCCTCTGGGGCTGGTGTTTCAGCAGGGTGATTCATGGTTACTATGTCATGAATATTTATGTACCTCAAAGTCCCTATGCAGGAACCTGATACCCAGCGCAATGTCTTAAGAGCTGGGGCTTTTAGGAAGCAGTATTAGTGGCCTTATGAAATAGGCTGGTGGGAACTTGTTTGCCCCTTCTGCCAGGTGAGGACACAGCAACAAGGCACCATCTATGAAGCAGAAAGCTAAGACCAGGTATCAACTCTGCCTGACCTTTACCTTCACCTTCTCAGTCTCAGGAGCTATAAGCAGTAAATTTCTATTATTTGCAAATTATGTAGTCTAAGGCATTTTGTTCTAGCAGCAGTAATGGAATAAGACATTTCCCCACCCAGGTTTCAGCTTCATATACATGAAGGAGTAATGCAAGAAGCAAAGCACCTCTGGCCAAGGAGGCTGGAAATGCTGGGCTTAGAGGGAAGTTCCAAGCTAGCAGCAGGTCCTGTCATTTTGAATAGACTTTCTAAGTTTTCATATTTCAAGTATAGAAAGGAAATCCATAGTCAGGCTGTTAACAAATAATGTATATGAAACCCACTGCAGAAGAAAACCAAGGCTCTGAGAAGAGGTGCCTTCCAAGTTTTGTCTTAGCAGTTGTGACTCAAACTTGGGCTTCATTTCAAGTCAGGCTCTGACTTCTCTACCACTGCTGCCTCCCCTCCCTCATATACAAACACACTGTCTCCATGATCCTATCTGGAGCCCGTGGGGGCAACATCTGGCAGGAAATTAGCACACACACTCACACACACACACACACACACACACACACACACCAGCAGCTTCAGGGTCATACTGTTTCATCACTGGGCAAGATACAAGAGAATGGATATTCCTTTTGCTTTCTCAGTTAACCAACTACCATGACTTATTTCTAAATGCTGACAAAGATGTTGCTGCATTTCCAGAGATGCTGTGTTCATCTTATTCTTCATCTATTCCGTATAAGGCACAGCGGGTATTTTACATGGAGTCTTAGGAATACTCTGATCAGTGGCACTCAAAGTGTGGTCACTGGGCCAACAGTGTCAGCATCACTTGGAGTCTTGTTACAGAGACCACTGCTGGCCCACTGTAGACCTACTGATTCAGACAGTCCAGGAGGGTCTGCCAAATGGTCTGCATGCTGGCTCAAGTCTGAATACTTCTCAGTACGGACAGATAAAAGCTGGGGAGCTTGTAAACATGAGCTCAAATCCTGCTTCTGCTACAGACAAATGAAGTCACCAGTTCGCGATCCCTCTACCAATCACCTAGAAAATGAGGACAATGCTGTATATAAGTCCCTGACTTGTAAATGAGTTCCATTCCGGGAGAATGTTCATAAACCTTCATTTACATGCCTAACAAAATGAGTCCTATACACCTTTGACACAAGTATTCAATGCATATTGCTTTGTGCTTCCTAGCAGTCCCCTCCATGCCATCACTGCTTTTCCCCTTCCTTCAGGACATCCTAGGCTCTGGCTGAGCACTGCACCACTGTACACTATCACACTGTACAGTAAGCACACAGCAGCACAACTGGGACACTGCCCAGCAGACATGTGAGCTACTTCTGCAATTCATTCACATCTATGAATATTTGTAATGTGAGGTCCATTCATATCTGTGAAAGTTTGCAAGTCAAGTATTAGTAAGTCAGCGACTACTGTGTCTGCCTCAAAAGTTAAACTTCTTAGCATGCATGTGAATCCTGGAAGTTAGCAAATGCTTGTAAATAATAGGTACTGTTTTTATTCTTAGATGCCCTATGAATTATTTCAGATGAGCTGAGAAGGAAAAGGACTTTTGCACCTTTCCAGTTGGACCATACTCTCTAAGAACACTCTCTGGACTTCCTGAGGACCTGGGAGTTGTAGAAATCCTCTTGGGGTGGGGAATGGGGGCCAGCCATGAGACTGCCCACACTTTGCAGTTGCTGGGAGCCTCAGAGATAAGACTTTATTAATGCTGAGAACACAGAAGATATCATTTAGTGTATAAAATGGAACACTATTCTGGTGGTACAGTTAATATATTGAAAATTTATGAGCACTTTTTATAAATATGCATTTATTTTCTTTTTTCTTTTTTTTATTTAAGAGAAAAAAGACACAGAAAAGAAAGATGAAAAGCAAGAGTCAAACAAAGACAACAGCAAATCCAAAACAGTAATATTACAGGTTTACAAAACAAGATGATAGGAACTTGATAATGGTTACAATATTGCATATTGTTAGCGTTCAACATGGTTGTTTAGATTAACAGATATAGACATGTAATATTGATGTAATCATATGAGTATTAACCGTTCATTCTCAATAACTAATACATTCAGCAGTATAGTCATTTTAGCTCTCTTACATATACATACATACAGATTTATGTCTTTTTCCTTTTCCCTTCCTTCTTTCCTCCTTTTCCATTTCCCAATTACTTTTGCTCTTTGAGCAGTTTCTTACCCTTACACAGTATGTCATTTATTTTCATTAGCTCACTTGCAGCAACCCTCTGAGGCGAGTACTAACGCGTTTGCCAATTTGCAGATGAGAAAACTCAGGTTATAGAGGTTAATGATTCACTGTCACACAGCTGCTAAGTACCCAAGACAAGTTCTGTGTTTAGAGTCCACACTTTTTACCTCCTGGGACCTCTTAGTCTAGACATCTGACATCAATCCTTCCCATAAATGTTCTCGGTCTCCTGTATTTAGTTATTGGTCTTCTGATTGGTGCATACACTTGGCAAAAAACTGAGTATCAGAAAAAGTTGGGAAAAAAAAAAAAAGAAGTATAGTCTTCCTAATTCCAGCTCTGTAGACTTCTGTTGTGAGATCTGGTCACTCAAAACCTTTACAAGGTATCTTTCAGAACCACGGACAGGGCATCGGACTCCTTTCTTTACTAGTATTTTGCTCCTTGGACCTACATGGCACATTCAAAGCTAAACGGATTCCGTGCTAAATCCTTTACTTATTATAAAAAAAATAGAAGGCATTCAATCAAGGTTATCCAACTTGATAACTATAATAATGCACGTAAGTGCATAGACTAAAGGTAGGAGATCGGGGTGCTGATTAGGTCAGTCTTGAGCGAAGATGAAGGATGCAGAGCTAGAAGCAAATGGTATGACTATGTCCTAGGAGTTTCACACATATAAACACAAACATATAATTTACATGTTCTCACTCAGAGGGTCTACTACGCAGGCTTTTCAGAAGGAAGCCTATAAGGAACATGGATTCTGAAACTCAAAAATTACCCAAGATAAGCATTACTTTCAGAGGAGCAGCCAGTAGAGTGGTGAAGAGTGGAAGATCTTTCCTCCACTGCCTGTGTCTTGTGTCAGGTAGGTCCAGCGTGAACCACAGTCCTGACCAGCTGTATGAACCTGGACATGACACAGCCTCCTCCAGAAGGCTTAGGAGGCTGACATTCAGAAACTGAGTAGCTGGCACACATTAGGTACTCAAACAAGGGCTGATGGCATAGTTCATTCTACTGCATGACATTCTTTTCAGACAAAGGTACCAGAGCATTCCAGATAAAATCACAAGCACAGGTGCTGCATGGCTGCTACCGCTAATACCTCACCCAATGCTTTCAGAGAGAAGCAGCAAATTAAAAGTGTGTCCTTTGTTCCTTGCTATGACACGTGTTTTGCCTGTACCAGAAACCATGTGTCTTGATACATTTGGGCTGCTATAACAAAATACCTTACCCTGAGGAAATTATACAGAAATGTACTTCTCACAGTTCTGGAGGCTGAAAGTCCAAGATGAAGGCATAGGGAGATTCAGTGTCAGGAAAGACACGCTTCCTAGCTCACAGAGACACCTTGCTGTGTCCTCGCATGGTGGCAAGGATGAGATGATCTCTCTTGAGCCTCTTTCATAGCCTCTTTTCATAGGGTACTGATCCCACTCTGAAGGGATCCAACTTCATAACCTAATCACTTCCAAAGCCCTCACCCTCATTCAATCACCATGGGGAGTAGGATCCCAGCATATGAACCTGGAGGGGACACGACCATTCAGACCACAATGCCACTGAATGGGTAAGTGCATTGTACATAAGTAAGTTCTTTCCTGGCCCTTGCTATGAAAAGGAAGCACTGAGAAGACACATGTAGCAAAGCTCCTCTTTTTTCCTCACTTACCTCTGCAGTCTGATTCTACTTTCAAGGACCCTACTTATCTCCCATTTTCAAACAGCACCTGCCTCTGTCAGGCAGACACTGAGGGAGGTGCCTGGCTCAAGTGAAAAGGGCCCACTTTTAAAATGTGTATGACACAGATGTGTTCATCCTGTTGGAATCAGAGCACTGTCATTGTGAGCGCAGAACTGTCATTGCAGAATTCCCCCTAATGAGAATTAGGGCTGGAAGGAGCATTACTACCAGTTATTGGTACCATCCTACTAGACTTCCAGTGTTCAGAGTGACTTTGTCCTAATGCTGTTCATCCACATCTCTTCCCCTCCTTCTCCTTTACACCCATGAGAATACATTACAGTCAATGTGCTTCAGAGTTATGTACCCCATTATCTGCTCCTCTTCAGTTCCTTAACAAGGTGCCTGTCCCCTAATAGGTGCTTATTATTATTTTGAACAAGTCAGTGTTTATTATAAACAACTTTGTCCTCTTTCTACATCTTTGTGAACTGAAGTAAGTCTAACCAATGTGCATACAATTTTCTAAGGCTCAGTGCCCTTTTCTGTGAAATAAGAGTAATGATCCCATACCCCTCACCTCCCCCCCCCCCCACACACACACACACTATCATTGGAAGGATTGAAGAGGACAATGTCCACAGAACCACCTGGCTTGGTGCTTGACACCTCAAGGACCACTGACCAGAAGCATCCGTAGGATTGCGACAGGCACTGGGGGATGATGGATGTTTGAGAAGAAAAGCTGGATGACAGGGAGACCGAAATAACTTAAAGGTGTCCTGCGAGAAATGTATCCAGAACTGGCAAGAGATAAACACTGAGGAAGGCCAATCCCAAAGGCTTTCCTATCCTATGACTTCATAACACATAGTTGGCTTCTCAGAGTCCTAACATCCTCTTCTAATGCATTACTGAAGCCCAAGAAGATGCTACCTAACTAGTTGGAATAGTCATAGATATCTATGTCACTTAGGGATTGCTTTGGTCCTGGGTGAAACTAAGTCACAGAATAGCATCTTCTTTGTTCCTTAATACTGTTCAAGCTATTTACAGGACACAGGTGTGGATCCCAAAATCGGATCTAAAATGACTTGGGAGTTTGGTGCAACCAAAAGTCACTGATGAGCAGAACTTGAAGAGTGACAACAGGGTCTACTGAACCTCGATCAGAAGTGAGGGATACTCTCAAATGTTGCAGGTCAGGCCAGGATGATTCACAAATTCCTCCTGGACAAGCATGTATGATACAGGCTGTCTGCCAAGACTTCCAGTTACCATCAATCAGCCCCCTATTTTCTTCTGCTCCAAGCTCCTTAAATTTCTTTATAACTGGTCATGGTGCAAGTATCTGACACACGGATGCAGGAGGATCATAATTTCAAGCCCAGCCTGGGCAACTTAGCAACTTAGAAAGATTTTATCTCAAAATAAGAAGTAAAAATGAATTGAGAATGTAACTTAAATTCAAATTCCAGGACTGCATACACACACACACACACACACACATACACACTCCCTTTATTAGCCACCAATCAAAGACACAAATCTGACTGTACTTCTGTCTCTATATTGGTTAGCATTCAATAAAGTTCTTTCTCCTTGCATAAAAGGACACCACAGTATCAGTGTCTAAGCTTGCAGGCAGTAAGTCTTTGTTCAGTATCATTGTAAGGCTTATGGTCCTGCTAAGAATGAAAGGAAACCACGAAAGACAATGAATCTATGTTGCTGTGACTCAAAATTCTGTCTGGAAGTAAGTCAATGAGCCCAATAAATTAGCTGAGTTCCTTGCATCTGCTGACTTATATTTTTCCTGGTACATCCCACACTGTGAGATTTGAGCAGACAATCTATATGCAGTTGTGTTTACTTCCATATAAATTTCATCACATGTTTAAGAGAGGGTTTTCAGGTGGCTATTGTTATTGTTCTTCCCCCTCATCCAAATTCTGAGCACTGAGTTGCTGACCCAAATGTGGTTTTAGGGGTCTCTTTGCCATCCCTAAGGTCTCTAGACCCCTGAACAGGAGCCCCAGGAATGACTGTGGAGGCATTTGATGGGGAGTCATGGAGAGGCAGTGCTGGGGATCAGGAAGAGTTGGGAAGCTAAGTTCTCCAGCATTTTTCCAGCTCTGTGACTTTGGGTTATTCGATTACTTGCTCTGAGTTTTGGTATCCTGGGCTGCACTCCAGCTTCCCCTCGTTTTACTACTAATCACCGACTGGGTTTCCAAGACACCTACTAACTGAGTGAGCAGGTCACCTGACCTCAGAGATATGTTCTCTTCCTCTGTGAAATGGGTATTCCCTGGAGCGTTGTCTCAATGAGAGCAGATGAAGTGTGGATTGTACTGGGGATCGAACTCACGACCTTGCACATGCCATGCACGCATTTGTACGGCTGAGCTAACTCCCTGGCCTGAAGTGTGGATTGTATTGAACAGGTGACTGGTGTTCAGAGGGACAAGGACACATTGACACTGTGGCTCATTCCAGTACCAAGAAGGTGAATACCAGCCAGAGTAAGAGAATGCGGATCTCAGACACACCAAGCTTCAATTCCTTCCATATTCAACAACTGCTACGGTGATTAAAATACATGGTGAATGTTTAAGTTTTAAATAGAAAAAAAAAAAAAAACGCGTTGCCACTAATCCCCCTCGAAATGCTTCCCTTCGTTCAGAACACACATAGATGAGGGAGTGGGAGCTCGGAAAGGGCAGCGATGTACTTGAATTTCACAGCAACTATGTGGAAGGCACTAGGCTCGGACTTTTCCAACTGCAAGTCAATGCTGAAACCAAGAACAGCTGGCACCAAGTGCAGGAGGAGGTCTGTGGCCAAAGCTGTGGCCTGCAGGGCAGCCTGGGTATGCACTGCTGCAGAGGGGCTCTGAGGCTGGGAAGGTAACTTTGGTGTGAGGAGAACAAGCTACTGATGATGCCCACAGAACTCACCCAGAACCAAGGAAGCAGAGTTGGGGCCATTGTCTCTGGGGAGACGGGATGCTGTCAGTCCCTGCCTGCCCACATGAGGATAAGGTGGGAGTAGAGGAAAGGCTGATCAAGGAGGACCACGAGAAGGGGGCAGCAGAATTACAATATTGCTTGGCACCCCAGTACCTGATGCTGAGGAGGACCTACACGTTTTGCTAGTGCCCCGTGCAGTGCCCTGGTCTGTGCCCATGAAATCCAAGCATGCCAGCAACAATGACAGCACTTACTGAACACTGCTAGGGGGATACAAAGTGACCCAATCACAGGGGGAAACAGTAAAAAAAAACAATTAAAAATACAACAACCATCCACTCTAGCCTTTCCATTTCTAGGTGTTAATGCAAAAGCACTGAAACCAGGATCACAGAGATCCTCACCTGTTCACTGTAACATCAGTCCTGATTCTCAAAATATGGGAACCACCTAAGTGTCACCAACCAATGCATGGAGAAAGAAAATGTGGCATATGTATATTGGAATGCCATTCACCCCTTTAAAAACACAGAAATCCCACCATTCACAACAAAATGGCTGAATGTGGAGATCATTACACTAAGTAAAATAACCAGATTCAGAAAGATGAATACTACATGATTCCATTACATGAAGCCCGTAGAAGCTCAAAATCCTGGAAACAGAGGGAATAGTGGTGTCCCAGGGGCTACGGGAGGGGAAGCAGGAAATCACTAATCAACAGGAAGAAAATTTCAGTGGAACAGAATAAGTTCTAGAGAGGGGCTGAGGAGCCTCATGCTGTAGTCAACAATAGTGCTGTCTCCAGCCTTTGTTAGGAGGGGGACATGTAGAGTGCTCTTACCACAATAAAAGAAAACTAAAAAAATACACATTTAAACAAGAAAGTGGCTGCAGCATTTGAGCATCTGGGTTCCAGGCGCCCTGCTTTTAAACCATGCAGAAGTCACAGCAGGTGGCTGTCGTCAACCCCACTTTTAGGTACCAGGAGACTCAAAAACAGTCCCTGAGTGAGAGGATGTGGCCAGGCCAGTGGCGCGCTAAGCTGCCTGGTGCACAGCTGTGGTCTCCTTCACACCACCGGACATTCTGGGAGTGGGTTCACCGGTCCCCTTCCCTGTGCTTTTGCTGGGGAGGGAAGGGGGCACCCAGCGGGATCAGTGAGGACACAGGAAGTGTAAGGCAGGAAAGTACCCTCCCTTCACAACTTTGTCACCCACAGACTTACACAGTGGTTGACAACAGAATAAGGATCTGTCTCCAGCATTAATGTTAAATTGATCTGTCTCTCTTTGTCTCTGTCATTTCCCTCCCTCCTTCTCTCCCTGACTCTCTTTTCTTTCTCTCTCTTATTCTTTCACACACACACACACACACACACACACACACACACACATACACACACACACAAACACACATCTAGGGACAAACTATATATGCCTTTTGCAATACGTTTTAAAGTAACAAAATATTGTCTGTCTGTTCTAGGTCATTAACCGATCAAATTTTTAGAACATATTTTGCACCACTGGGTGCGGTGGCATCATGCAGTTGTACAATACATTATGCATTCCCCTGCTTTCTCCTGCACAGCATTATTTCTAGTTTCACTTATAAATTATTCACACTTATGCCTGCTCCTAAACTCACTTATAAAATCGACACGGATATGTAGTTGTGCATATCCAGACATGTTTCCTTATAAAGTAAATTCAGACTTGAAAGAATTGCATAGAGAAGTCCTTCCAGGGGGAGGACAGCTGTCTTCTCTGCAATTTCATGGAGCACATCACACACACACACAAGGGCGGCGGCAGCGCCACAGCCTGAGACACAGCCACTGTATGCTGATGAGATCAGTGATAGCCATGCGCACCAAGAAGCTGAGTGGTTGCCTCTGGAGGTGGGAATATTTTTGAGTTTTGTTTTCTTTTTCAGTAGCTTTCGTGGGTGAAAAGTGGCATTTTTTAAGTGTCTCTTTGCTTTACATTTCTCTTTAGAGGATCACTTCTTGAGAAGAACTTCCCACATTTCCCAGAATCCAGAGCACTTATGCATGTTACAATGATGGGAAAACAGGCAACTTTCATCCTCAGGACAGTTTAGTCCTCTGACCACTCGGTCCTGCTTCCACCGTCAGTTTCATCTTCCCTTGCACCCTGCAATAATCTGATTTCCCCCAGTTCCTCCTCGAAGATCGGCCTGACACCTGCTGCCTGAGCATCCTCCACACCCTGGCCATAGAAAACCTTTTAGTGGCTCCCACTGAAACACATGAAACCTAAATACATTTTCAATTTCCTGTGAGGTGGTCCTCAAACCACTTCTCCAG
Source organism: Dasyprocta punctata (assembly GCA_004363535.1). Classification (NCBI taxonomy): domain Eukaryota; kingdom Metazoa; phylum Chordata; class Mammalia; order Rodentia; family Dasyproctidae; genus Dasyprocta; species Dasyprocta punctata. The sequence goes on from RJWM01019388.1 coordinate 29,951, forward strand.
CTCTATTTCCCGCCCACCCACCCTGAGTGCTGTTAAGTGCTCTGACCTCTAACCAGGGTGAATGGACCACACTGAACCCAGCATTCTCCATACCTGCTCTTCCTTCTGTGGGATGCTCCCATGCCTTGGGTGCAACTCAAGTGTCAGCCTCTCCAGATTCCATAAACCTCCAAATTACAGGTGGATCATGCTCCTTGTCTCTCCCAATCACCGCTTCCTGTCTTCGCCTTTTTTCCTACCCAGCACTATGCATGCTTCAGCCACTGAGTGCGGGAAGACACACAGAGACTGGGGGACCTCTTCTCTCCACACACATGCGCACCACGTAGCAAGACAGCAGCACACGCCTCTCACAAACTGATACCCCCATCCTGTCCCTTGCAAGAGCACAGTAAAGGGAATGCTTACCTTCTCACCCTTCTCTCCTTGGACAAAAGATCCTCTGCCCTAGGTAAAGGAAAGCAGAGGACAAAGGGTTACAGCAGAGCATCTCCAGGGCATGACATCACTTGCATCCCAAGCTACCACATGCTTCCCACCAGCTCTGCCCAAAGCTGTCAAAAGACATCACTATTATTTACCAAATGAGGGTCCTCATGAGTGTTATTTCACTTAATTTTTCCAACATTTCAATATTATCATTCCTATTCTTTGTTTTCATAACATCTTTATTAGGATATAATTTATAAACCTTATAATTTAAAATGTCTAATTCATAATTGTAATATATTTATCATATATTATAGTTTCATAACAATCATTAAAATCAAATTTAAAACACTTTTATCACATCAAAACAACCCCTTACTCTTTAGCAGTCACTCGCCATTCCTTTGTTCCAGCCCAAATCTGCCTTCTGTCCTATTCTAGATTTGTTCTATAAATGGAAGCATGGGATAATCGCCTTTATGACAGGCTTCTTTCACTTAGCAAAGTCTTTTCAAGGTTTATCCAGGCTGCACCACGTAGCAAAATTTCTTCCTGCTGCAGACTGAACTGACAATGTATGGATACGACACATTTCGTTTACCCATTGTTGAGGAGATAGACACTGGCTTGCTCCTACTTTGGGGTATCAGAAATGATAGTACTGCGATGAACATTTGTGTATAATGTTCATTTTGTGTGGCCCTATGCATGCATTTTGGGAGTACATCCCTAGGAGTGCAATTAAATTGCTAGGTCATACATGACGTCACACTCTCACTTTTTAGACCTGCAAGACTGCCTCATACCCTACCTGCACCTCTCCACACCAACAATGTCTGGTGGTCCCACTTCTCTGTTTGCCCAGCGGTCCCATCCTTTATGGAAGGCAAGGGATCAAAATCTCTGGTCATCATTACTGAGTCACACATTTCACCTGTGGATTCTGTCAGTTATGTGTCATGTATTTGGGGTTTGTAAGCAAATGCCTATTATATTTATCACTCATATATATTCTTAAAGGTTTGTCTATTTTACCATTATAAGTGGTCCCTCTTTATCTTTTTGCTTTATAATCTATTTTATATGATATTAATCACCCAAAATTTTTGAAAGTTCTATACTTTTGAAACGTGTATTTTCCTACCTTCTTATGACCATATCTTTTCTTTTCTAGTACTGCAGATGGAACTCAAAGCGTTACACATGCTTGGCAAGGTCTCTATAACTGAACTACATCTCCAGCCTCCTATTTCTAGATCTGAATGTGAAGTATGTCTCCTTTAGACAAGACATTAATTGGGTCTTAATTTCATATTCTGTCTGAAAATCTCTGTTTTTTTTTGTTGTTGTTGTTGCTGCTTTATTTAATACATACATACAAATACTATTGATATAATTATATATTTTACTTTTTGTTTCCTATGTTTCTTGTTTCCTTGTTTGCTCTTTACTTCTCCTCTACTACTCTCTTCTGGACGGAGCAAGTATTTCCTGGTGTAACATTTTCATTTTCTCAGTGATATTTTCACTAAATAATCTAAGTTATTATCTTAGAAATTGCTCTAGGACTTACATACATCTTATCTTACCAGAGTCTACATGATTTATTAAAAAACACACTTTCAGTGTGATACACACACATATTCCTTCTTAGCTGTGTGTCCTCCTGCTTGGGGAGCCATTACTGCCCCACATGGTACATGTGTATTTGCTAAACACCCATCAATACACTGTTACAATTCTTACTTTGAACATGTCCTTTTACTGCTTCCTGGCTTCAATATTGCTGATGACTTATCAGTTATTAACCTTGTGGGGTTTCTTTGCTCATGATGAATCATTTTCCTCTTCCTGCTTTTACTTTTTATTTGCCTTTCAACACTTTGATTAGGATTTTTCTAAGTGTCTGTCAAAGTGTATATCTTCTGTCCTGTAAAGAGCTTGTTGAATAGCTGGAATGTGTAAATTACCACTTTTCACCAAATCAGTAGCGTCTTCAGCCATTTTTGCAAGCTTTTTTGCCTTTTTCACTCCTCTCCTCTGAATCCCCATAAAGAGTAGACAGCACTCTGTGGTGTTGTTCACTTTTCATTTTTCCCTCTGTACTTCAGAGTACATGATGCCTACTGAACTAGCTTCAAGAACGGTGATTATTTCTTCAGTTAGCCCAAATCTACTGGAGAACCTCTCTAGAATATTTAAAATTTTAGTTATTCTAATTTTAAACTGCAGAGCTTCCATTTATGCTCTATCCTTTTATTAATTGTATGTAGTATGAAACATCGCCATATCTTTCTGTACTTCTTTAAGAACTGATCCTTTTCATTCTTTGAATGTAAGCACATCGCATTTTACAAAGTAGCTGCTACTCTCTCTTTTCGCTAGTGGAGTACATGAGTGAAGGGCTTCAGAGGGTTAAGAAACTTGCCCACAGTCACACAGTCAACAGGAGCCGATGCCAGTGACAGCGACTGAGGTCCACCTGATGGCAACCTTGTGTTACAGATGCTGCATGGCGCTGTGCTGGACAGCAGGCTAGAAATGTGCATTCCGCCACACCAGGTGGTCTTCACAGCAGTAAGAGCTCTTCCAATGCCTTCCTCACTGTTCCAAGCTGTTTGCATGCATTCATTCATCTAATCTCCATAATGCCGCTAGACAGCTTGTGTTATTATCCCCATTTCACAGATGAGGAAAGTGTTAATAGAAAGATTACCTGTCTTGTAGGATCCAAATATCTCCCAGGCACTGGGTGCCCAGGATCACACTGAACTGAGACTTGTCCTAGATTTTTTCCTGACCCACCATGAGGCAGGAAGGGGCGTCAGGAGACAACAGGATGAATGGAGGGGAGATCACTCTTGGCAGAGGAAAGAACATGTGGAATTTGCAAAGCGAGAGAAGATGCCACAAAAACCAGTTTGGGAAATCACAATGGAAGCAGATTCTAGCAGGTGGGCAGCTAGGGATAAGACAGCCCCTAGGGCCATATCCAGAAAGTGTCCCTGCCCATAAAAAGGAAATGACCTTTAGCCCTTGGCACAAGAGCTGAGTCTCCCACACCAGCCACGTGGTCCTGCCACTTAGAGATGACTCACCATGTCCCCTTTCTCTCCCTTGGGTCCAGGAGCGCCTATTGACCCAGTGAATCCCATGTCTCCCTGCAGGGTCAAAACCAGAGACAAACATCAGGTTATGTCCTCCACCAGAATTCCTGCACTCACAGGCCACCCACAGCCAACCTTGCTCCTATTTCCTAGCAGTAGCTGAGGTCATCTTTGCCAAGTGCATAAGGAGGCCATGTGGTGCACCCCTGGATGGGGAAGAGTAGCCTTGTCATCCTTCACATTGCTTGCACTTACGGGACTCAAGGACCTTTCTCCACCATCCTCTAGCCCTTGTGTCAACCTCAGTGCTTGGACATTAGCAGAAGTTCCCTAATGATAATGGTGTGTGAATGAAATCAAAATTAGGAAAGGGACAGTAGGGGGTTGAAGGAGAAAGTGACCCATAGAGGAGGAGGGACAGAGAAGGGAGGTAGGGAGGTGAGGGGAGACGGGACAGGAAGGCATGGCTCAGAGAATTCTACGTGGAGAGAGGGAATGAAGGAGGAGCAGGGGAAGCAAAAGGCCCAGCTGTCTCCACCACCACACTTAGTCCTTTCACATGCCACACCAGGCAATGGCTGTGCAAGCATGTAAAAGTCTCCCCCTCGGTGACCTCGGATGATTGGTACCATCAAGATTTCAATTTTCTGAGGTCAGAACAGTGATGGGAGAAGATGGTAGCCTGGGGAATGAGGGAGTAAAAGCGCTGCTCTTGATCTGAGGATGAAGGGCCCAAAAGGGAGTGCCTAGCTCTGTATAATTAGTAACTTCATAAATTTTGTGTAGAACAATTTCATGCAATTTAAGAAATGTTAAATGCTGAATCCTAGAAAGTTTTTGGGATACATCAACTTGCAAGGGCTGATGCAGAATGAAGTTGAGTTTGAAGGGCTAAACTCAGAGCAAAGAAACTCTGAGCCTGGGCACCAGCCATCTTGCCCTTCTTCTGCCTGTATTTTTAGGCTGAGAAACAGAGTTCTGAGCAGGCTAGGAACCTTATGGCCTTTGCTCTTACTCTAGCATCTCAGCCAGCTTCCAGACAAATGCTGGCAGTAAAGTCATCTAACCCACCATTGTCCTGACATCAAAAGCAAAGCCAGGAGTGCTCAAGTGCCAGTGGACACCTCTGCATGACAGTACTGACCTTCGGACCAGGGAGTCCCATGGGGCCATCGGAGCCCTTTTCACCCTGCAGGATGAAAGACAAAAAGAAACACTAAACCTCTATTTCAACCATCTCCTCTCCTCCACGAGTTTGTGATCCACCTTCATGCTCAAAAGCTGGCCTTGGAGTTAGCCGAGAGCTCAGAAGGGAGTTGGACACAGAGTTTGCTGATGGCCACGAGTCCAATCTTGAAAAGCAAACCTACACAGGGATGGGAAATACAGCCTCCGGACACCCAGTCAGAGGGTGTAGGATGGGAACAACACATAGGAGCGGAACAATAAATGCCATACATCCTCGCTGGGTGCCTGTAAGTGAGACAGTGCAGCACAGAAGCAGAGAGCAGGATGAGATAGTGGTACCAGGGTGGAGGGTAGGGGTGGGAGTCACTGGTCAAACCGCACAGGTTGGGGTTGGTGGTAGAAAGGGTAAATATTTGAGGGGATGGTGTTAACCAGCTCCACTCACTCATTCCATACTCTGTACACTCACTGCAGCGTCAGTTGGTATCTTAGAAACACGCATGACTATAACTTTTCAATATCAAATATAAATAAGTAAAAACAAAATGCTTTCCCTAGGTTGTTTCTTAACCTGGATGTGTCATCACTTCAATTAAAAAGGAAATCATGTTGGTTGCTATTGGTTCACACATCTGTTATGTAGTACAGTACAAAGCACGACACCACTGTAAGCAATTTCTAAATGTAAACTATGTTCACTTTTGAAAATGGGCAAAAGATCTTGTTACTGGTTTTCCAAATGGGTTCTGGAACTTGTGGCAGCCTGGAAATATTTCCATACTGAAAGCAAACAGCAGGATTGCTACAGATTTTTATGTGTAAGTATCAGGGCACTAATGAAGAAAAGTGACTCCGCACCTGCTTACACGTGTGTGCTCACCACTAACAACAAGCTGCTCCAGTCACAGCTACACATGTTACTGCTGCTCAAACACACACTGAAAATCCATTTGCAGGTAGCACTGGCACCTGCAAATGAAGATCAATAGTTCTGTGTGTATTTGATCTACTGCAGCATCCACCAGAGCACCTAGGACATCTGTGTTCAAGCTCACCACAGTATTTGGTCACAGAGTTGAACACAGGGACTCGAAAAACACCATGTTGATCTTCTCCACTAATGGAAATGGTTGCAAATTGAATAGAAGATTTAAACCTCTAGAAAAAACTCTGCTGTGGCTAGGTCTTTGTGAGAGAACTTTGACTCCTGAGTTCTAGGCTCTGGGTTTTACAGAAATGCATGTAAAGAGGCAAAAGCCCCTTGCTTCACAAGGTAGTACTAGAGTTCCCTCTCTAGACCCCTCAGAGCGGGAGGAAGGAGCAGGGTGTCTGCCTTCTCGCCTGTGCCTGGGAAGCACTCAGGCTGGATTGGTGCTCAACTCCTGAGGTCAGGCAGGCCACAGAGCACTCGGTCCCCTAGGCAGACAGCAGACTCCGGGACTTCTGTGGACCATTTCCTAATTCCCTCAAGCCCCTGTCTCAGACATGCTTAATGTCTATGGTCAGAAATAGGGAATGATGGGCTATTGGGCATCGCCACCCAGAGTGTGGGACTGAGACTACCAATGCTGGTTGATAAGCTTGAACAGCAGGACTCTGTTCCTCGCAGAGGAAGAAAGGATGTGCTGCTTCACCCCTTGTTCCCGTCTGTCCATCCACCTATCCATCTATCACCTTTGTACACCCTAACCCCCATTTCCATCAACTCAGCCACTACTTAAGCCTTTACTTACATGTAAAGATTCTGTCTTTGTCATCTGGAATTAGGATTTTGTGGAAACAAAAGCAAGGAGATATTTCAATCCAGTGTGGTCACTGTTATGGTAGATGGAAGCTCAGAGTCAGGAAACAGCAGGTGCAGAATAAATAATTATTCAATAAACAGATGATGAATAGTGGAAGGCAGCAAAGAAGAGAAGGAAAAAGCAAAGAGAGGAGGAAAGAAAGTAAACACAGGGATAATATTGCAGTCGGCAAGACTGCTGGGCCATGTCTTTGAAGAGCAGGCATCAGGAAGATGAAGGAGCTGAAGCATAGGAAAACAGGATTTCTACAGAAGGCGCTGCATAGGCAGTGACAAGGTTAGAAAAGTCATGGACCCTCCAAGGAACCAGAAGTCCTTGCTGGGCCTGGAGACCAACCAGGAAGGAGTTTAAGGAGCCTAACCGTTAGGCGGCGATAAAGCAGCAGAGAAAGTGTCCTTATGCACCAAGATCAGGTGGAGGCTGGGACTTTGCCAGTTAGAGAGAAGATGAATGGGAAAGGTAAAAGGAGGCCTGCTTGATGCAGGACGTCCCTCTTGAGTGGCAGGAAGACCCCACTCATGGCACAGGTTTGGCTCTAGGCAGAGCTGGCTCCAGCTATCCCTTGCCTTTGTGTGCACTGACTGGTGATCCTTCCTGTACCCTCATCCTTCTCACCTGCAGATCTAATCAAAAATAAGGATTCTGGAGGATTTCAGTTTAGACAGTCACTTCTGTGATTTCACTGGCATGTGGAAGCTACCCGCAGACTGAGACTGACACGCAAATGCTCAGGATTGGAGGAGAAGCTGGCTTCCAGGCACGAATGTGCACATGTCCTAGCCTCTTCCTCCACCTGCTCCATCTCTAATCTGGCCATCTGGCCAGAGACTCTGAACTTCACCTATGGCCTCAAAAATTCCCCAGCTTGGGACACAGCTAGGCTGGCTTTTGGCTTGGCCTCTGGTAAACTAGACCAGGATGGGACAACCTTGATTGACAGACAACTCCTTGAAGGAGACCTGTCTCCACAAGATCTGGCCCTCTGGGTAGAAGGGAAAGAAAAGAAGGAAAGTTTAGAGAGTAGCAGAGGGAGGGGAGAACAGAAGGAAAGGGCAGAGTCTGTCTGCCAGCGCATCTTCCCAAAGGAAAAATATTACAACATATGAAAGTGTGTCTGCTCCAGTTACTACCATCCACCATCTTACCTCTTGGTCCATGTGCTCCTTGTCCTGCAGATGGGCTGCATCCCTCTTGCACCTGGGCACTGACCAGGAGGTGCTAAGGGAGACACGTGTGGCTGTGTGCTGGAGGTCAAGAGCTTGGGGACAGTGGTCCAAGGGAACTTCAAAGAACCCTGCCCCATACAATTCTACCTTTTGTCATCCTCATGCATATTGCTATGTTCCTTCTGCTCAAATAATGAAGAACCATTATTCATAACCAACCGCTGGTCTACATAAACATCAAACCAGTGATAGCCTTGGGCACACGATGGAACTTTTAATCCTGTCTAATGTGGTGTCAGCAGTGGTGCTCAAAGAAATGCGTACATTTTAAAATTAGAAACAAATACATAAAACATTACTGACATGTAAATTTAGAATATGGAGTGTAGTTCATTAAGGAACACTGAGAAGGGAGGTGGGTTTCTTGCTGTAGGGCATCTTCAAATCCTCCTTCAAGGTCCTGTACTGATTTTTATTTATGGTCCAAGTCTAGCATTTATGATCTGCTCTCATTGCATTTGAGTGCAGATAATAACAAGTAGGAGCCAGAAAAACCTCAGGACTACATCATTAACTTTGGAAAAAATGTTAATTAGTGCCAAGCCTAAGCATCTCTCCTTCTGCTGTGCATGAAAATCAAGAAACAGGAGAACAAAAGAACAAGAACAGTGCTCTAAACTGACAACCACCATGAGCCCAGGACATCCTGACCTGCAGACCAGGTACATGATGCGAAACTCCCACCTCAGACTGTACCTTTTCTCCAGGTGGGCAGGAGCAGTTGATGGTCTTCAGGAACCCAATCTGTTCACTGCCAGGGGTGAGCGAGTGCAGGGGTGGAGGTGGAGGTTCTGTCACCACGGTCACCCGGCACTGGAAGGAAAGGCAGTAAGTCAGAATCTGGCTGCTCACCCATTCACCTCTATCACAAGAGGCAAAATCTCTAAAGCTTGTAAGAAACTGGGCAGGCAAAGCAGACCCCAGACCATGAGGCCCTCTGAGCATAGCAGGTAAGTGGGCAGGTCACATCTGAAAATGGACTCCTGACTCTGCGGGGAACTGGGAAAATGAGGCTGGCCAGCTTGGCCTTAGTCACTATACTGCCCAGTTCTTTAACCCCTTGAGACTCAGTGTTCACCTCTGTGGAATGGAGACAAGAGTGTTTTCTTCCTAAATTCATCAGGATTGAATAAGACAGCATGGGAAATACCCTGACTTGGGTCTTGCATCTGGTACACCCTCCTCTTCCTTCCCTCTCTCTTTGTATTCTCATATTGCCTACCATTCCTCTTTCTTTTCTTTTTTTTTATTTTCTTCTTTCTCCATAACCAGGTCCATCTGACTCAAATTCCCAGCATTTGCTGTATACCTATATTCCCTAAGTGCTGAGATGGGAATCATTATTATGTGTTTACTGTGTCCAGGGGCCTGGACCAGCCAAGCGCCACACACAGACTTCACCTCTCATGTCAGGGAAGTGGGCTCAATGGTAACATCCATCTTGCAAATGAGCTTTG